>OX371262.1:66261206-66564847 GCA_947311025.1 Lypha dubia | reverse complement strand
GCTATGTAAGTCCGATTTCTCAATTGTATTTGAGAATTTTTCTATAACACTTGTTTGTCACTCATTTGGACCAATGGGAAATTAAAGCCAAGGATCCATACTTTTAGGCTATGTAAGTCCGTTTTCTCAATTGTATTTGAGAATTTTTCTATAACACTTGTTTGTCACTCATTTGGACCAATAAGAAATTAAAGCCAAGGATCCATACTTATAGGCTACCTAAGTCCGTTTTCTCAATTGTATTAGAGAATTTATCTATAACACTTGTTTGTCACTCATTTGGACCAATAAGAAATTAAAGCCAAGGATCCATACTTATAGGCTATGTAAGTCCGATTTCTCAATTGTATTTGAGAATTTTTCTATAACACTTGTTTGTCACTCATTTGGACCAATGGGAAATTAAAGCCAAGGATCCATACTTATAGGCTATGTAAGTCCGTTTTCTCAATTGTATTTGAGAATTTTTCTATAACACTTGTTTGTCACTCATTTGGACCAATAAGAAATTAAAGCCAAGGATCCATACTTATAGGCTACCTAAGTCCGTTTTCTCAATTGTATTAGAGAATTTTTCTATAACACTTGTTTGTCACTCATTTGGCCCAATGGGAAATTAAAGCCAAGGATCCATACTTATAGACTATGTAAGTCCGATTTCTCAATTGTATTTGAGAATTTTTCTATAACACTTGTTTGTCACTCATTTGGACCAATGGGAAATTAAAGCCAAGGATCCATACTTATAGGCTATGTAAGTCCGTTTTCTCAATTGTATTTGAGAATTTTTCTATAACACTTGTTTGTCACTCATTTGGCCCAATGGGAAATTAAAGCCAAGGATCCATACTTATAGACTATGTAAGTCCGATTTCTCAATTGTATTTGAGAATTTTTCTATAACACTTGTTTGTCACTCATTTGGCCCAATGGGAAATTAAAGCCAAGGATCCATACTTATAGACTATGTAAGTCCGATTTCTCAATTGTATTTGAGAATTTTTCTATAACACTTGTTTTTCACTCATTTGGACCAATAAGAAATTAAAGCCAAGGATCCATACTTATAGGCTACCTAAGTCCGTTTTCTCAATTGTATTAGAGAATTTTTCTATAACACTTGTTTGTCCACTCATTTGGCCCAATGGGAAATTAAAGCCAAGGATCCATACTTATAGGCTACCTAAGTCCGTTTTCTCAATTGTATTAGAGAATTTTTCTATAACACTTGTTTGTCACTCATTTGGCCCAATGGGAAATTAAAGCCAAGGATCCATACTTATAGACTATGTAAGTCTGATTTCTCAATTGTATTTGAGAATTTTTCTATAACACTTGTTTGTCACTCATTTGGCCCAATGGGAAATTAAAGCCAAGGATCCATACTTATAGACTATGTAAGTCCGATTTCTCAATTGTATTTGAGAATTTTTCTATAACACTTGTTTGTCACTCATTTGGACCAATAAGAAATTAAAGCCAAGGATCCATACTTATAGGCTACCTAAGTCCGTTTTCTCAATTGTATTAGAGAATTTTTCTATAACACTTGTTTGTCACTCATTTGGCCCAATGGGAAATTAAAGCCAAGGATCCATACTTATAGACTATGTAAGTCCGATTTCTCAATTGTATTTGAGAATTTTTCTATAACACTTGTTTGTCACTCATTTGGACCAATGGGAAATTAAAGCCAAGGATCCATACTTATAGGCTATGTAAGTCCGTTTTCTCAATTGTATTTGAGAATTTTTCTATAACACTTGTTTGTCACTCATTTGGCCCAATGGGAAATTAAAGCCAAGGATCCATACTTATAGACTATGTAAGTCCGATTTCTCAATTGTATTTGAGAATTTTTCTATAACACTTGTTTGTCACTCATTTGGCCCAATGGGAAATTAAAGCCAAGGATCCATACTTATAGACTATGTAAGTCCGATTTCTCAATTGTATTTGAGAATTTTTCTATAACACTTGTTTTTCACTCATTTGGACCAATAAGAAATTAAAGCCAAGGATCCATACTTATAGGCTACCTAAGTCCGTTTTCTCAATTGTATTAGAGAATTTTTCTATAACACTTGTTTTTCACTCATTTGGACCAATAAGAAATTAAAGCCAAGGATCCATACTTATAGGCTACCTAAGTCCGTTTTCTCAATTGTATTAGAGAATTTTTCTATAACACTTGTTTGTCACTCATTTGGCCCAATGGGAAATTAAAGCCAAGGATCCATACTTATAGACTATGTAAGTCCGATTTCTCAATTGTATTTGAGAATTTTTCTATAACACTTGTTTGTCACTCATTTGGACCAATAAGAAATTAAAGCCAAGGATCCATACTTATAGGCTACCTAAGTCCGTTTTCTCAATTGTATTAGAGAATTTTTCTATAACACTTGTTTGTCACTCATTTGGCCCAATGGGAAATTAAAGCCAAGGATCCATACTTATAGACTATGTAAGTCCGATTTCTCAATTGTATTTGAGAGTTTTTCTATAACACTTGTTTGTCATTCATTTGGACCAATAAGAAATTAAAGCCAAGGATCCATACTTATAGGCTACCTAAGTCCGTTTTCTCAATTGTATTAGAGAATTTTTCTATAACACTTGTTTGTCACTCATTTGGCCCAATGGGAAATTAAAGCCAAGGATCCATACTTATAGACTATGTAAGTCCGATTTCTCAATTGTATTTGAGAATTTTTCTATAACACTTGTTTGTCACTCATTTGGACCAATAAGAAATTAAAGCCAAGGATCCATACTTATAGGCTACCTAAGTCCGTTTTCTCAATTGTATTTGAGAATTTTTCTATAACACTTGTTTGTCACTCATTTGGACCAATGGGAAATTAAAGCCAAGGATCCATACTTATAGGCTATGTAAGTCCGTTTTCTCAATTGTATTTGGGAATTTTTCTATAACACTTGTTTGTCACTCATTTGGACCAATAAGAAATTAAAGCCAAGGATCCATACTTATAGGCTACCTAAGTCCGTTTTCTCAATTGTATTTGAGAATTTATCTATAACACTTGTTTGTCACTCATTTGGACCAATGGTAAATTAAAGCCAAGGATCCATACTTATAGACTATGCAGTCAATTGTATTTGAGAATTTTTCTATAAAATTTTAAAGATTAAAATTGTGTAAATTTTGTTCAGCTCTACGTGAATTTGGCTATTTGTGGGCACATTTATGTTTGTCACTTATTTGGACCAGTGGGAAATTAAAGCCAAGGATCCATACTTATAGGCTATGTAAGTCCGATTTCTCAATTGTATTTGAGAATTTTTCTATAACACTTGTTTGTCACTCATTTGGACCAGTGGGAAATTAAAGCCAAGGATCCATACTTATAGGCTATGTAAGTCCGATTTCTTAATTGTATTTGAGAATTTTTCTATAACACTTGTTTGTCACTCATTTGGACCAATAAGAAATTAAAGCCAAGGATCCATACTTATAGGCTACCTAAGTCCGTTTTCTCAATTGTATTTGAGAATTTATCTATAACACTTGTTTGTCACTCATTTGGACCAATGGTAAATTAAAGCCAAGGATCCATACTTATAGGCTATGTAAGTCCGTTTTCTCAATTGTATTAGAGAATTTTTCTATAACACTTGTTTGTCACTCATTTGGCCCAATGGGAAATTAAAGCCAAGGATCCATACTTATAGACTATGTAAGTCCGATTTCTCAATTGTATTTGAGAATTTTTCTATAACACTTGTTTGTCACTCATTTGGACCAATAAGAAATTAAAGCCAAGGATCCATACTTATAGGCTACCTAAGTCCGTTTTCTCAATTGTATTTGAGAATTTTTCTATAACACTTGTTTGTCACTCATTTGGACCAATGGGAAATTAAAGCCAAGGATCCATACTTATAGGCTATGTAAGTCCGTTTTCTCAATTGTATTTGAGAATTTTTCTATAACACTTGTTTGTCACTCATTTGGACCAATAAGAAATTAAAGCCAAGGATCCATACTTATAGGCTACCTAAGTCCGTTTTCTCAATTGTATTTGAGAATTTATCTATAACACTTGTTTGTCACTCATTTGGACCAATGGTAAATTAAAGCCAAGGATCCATACTTATAGACTATGCAGTCAATTGTATTTGAGAATTTTTCTATAAAATTTTAAAGATTAAAATTGTGTAAATTTTGTTCAGCTCTACGTGAATTTGGCTATTTGTGGGCACATTTATGTTTGTCACTTATTTGGACCAGTGGGAAATTAAAGCCAAGGATCCATACTTATAGGCTATGTAAGTCCGATTTCTCAATTGTATTTGAGAATTTTTCTATAACACTTGTTTGTCACTCATTTGGACCAGTGGGAAATTAAAGCCAAGGATCCATACTTATAGGCTATGTAAGTCCGATTTCTTAATTGTATTTGAGAATTTTTCTATAACACTTGTTTGTCACTCATTTGGACCAATAAGAAATTAAAGCCAAGGATCCATACTTATAGGCTACCTAAGTCCGTTTTCTCAATTGTATTTGAGAATTTATCTATAACACTTGTTTGTCACTCATTTGGACCAATGGTAAATTAAAGCCAAGGATCCATACTTATAGACTATGCAGTCAATTGTATTTGAGAATTTTTCTATAAAATTTTAAAGATTAAAATTGTGTAAATTTTGTTCAGCTCTACGTGAATTTGGCTATTTGTGGGCACATTTATGTTTGTCACTCATTTGGACCAGTGGGAAATTAAAGCCAAGGATCCATACTTATAGGCTATGTAAGTCCGATTTCTCAATTGTATTTGAGAATTTTTCTATAACACTTGTTTGTCACTCATTTGGACCAGTGGGAAATTAAAGCCAAGGATCCATACTTATAGGCTATGTAAGTCCGATTTCTTAATTGTATTTGAGAATTTTTCTATAACACTTGTTTGTCACTCATTTGGACCAATGGTAAATTAAAGCCAAGGATCCATACTTATAGACTATGCAGTCAATTGTATTTGAGAATTTTTCTATAAAATTTTAAAGATTAAAATTGTGTAAATTTTGTTCAGCTCTACGTGAATTTGGCTATTTGTGGGCACATTTATGTTTGTCACTTATTTGGACCAATGGGAAATTAAAGCCAAGGATCCATACTTATAGGCTATGTAAGTCCGATTTCTTAATTGTATTTGAGAATTTTTCTATAAAATTATAAAGATTAAAATTGTGTAAATTTTGTTCAGCTCTACGTGAATTTGGCTATTTGTGGGCACATTTATGTTTGTCACTCATTTGGACCAGTGGGAAATTAAAGCCAAGGATCCATACTTATAGGCTATGTAAGTCCGATTTCTCAATTGTATTTGAGAATTTTTCTATAACACTTGTTTGTCACTCATTTGGCCCAATGGGAAATTAAAGCCAAGGATCCATACTTATAGACTATGTAAGTCCGATTTCTCAATTGTATTTGAGAATTTTTCTATAACACTTGTTTGTCACTCATTTGGACCAATGGTAAATTAAAGCCAAGGATCCATACTTATAGACTATGCAGTCAATTGTATTTGAGAATTTTTCTATAAAATTTTAAAGATTAAAATTGTGTAAATTTTGTTCAGCTCTACGTGAATTTGGCTATTTGTGGGCACATTTATGTTTGTCACTTATTTGGACCAATGGGAAATTAAAGCCAAGGATCCATACTTATAGGCTATGTAAGTCCGATTTCTTAATTGTATTTGAGAATTTTTCTATAAAATTATAAAGATTAAAATTGTGTAAATTTTGTTCAGCTCTACGTGAATTTGGCTATTTGTGGGCACATTTATGTTTGTCACTCATTTGGACCAGTGGGAAATTAAAGCCAAGGATCCATACTTATAGGCTACCTAAGTCCGTTTTCTCAATTGTATTTGAGAATTTTTCTATAACACTTGTTTGTCACTCATTTGGACCAATAAGAAATTAAAGCCAAGGATCCATACTTATAGGCTACCTAAGTCCGTTTTCTCAATTGTATTTGAGAATTTTTCTATAACACTTGTTTGTCACTCATTTGGACCAATGGTAAATTAAAGCCAAGGATCCATACTTATAGACTATGCAGTCAATTGTATTTGAGAATTTTTCTATAAAATTTTAAAGATTAAAATTGTGTAAATTTTGTTCAGCTCTACGTGAATTTGGCTATTTGTGGGCACATTTATGTTTGTCACTTATTTGGACCAATGGGAAATTAAAGCCAAGGATCCATACTTATAGACTATGCAGTCAATTGTATTTGAGAATTTTTCTATAAAATTTTAAAGATTAAAATTGTGTAAATTTTGTTCAGCTCTACGTGAATTTGGCTATTTGTGGGCACATTTATGTTTGTCACTTATTTGGACCAATGGGAAATTAAAGCCAAGGATCCATACTTATAGGCTATGTAAGTCCGATTTCTCAATTGTATTTGAGAATTTTTCTATAACACTTGTTTGTCACTCATTTGGACCAATGGTAAATTAAAGCCAAGGATCCATACTTATAGACTATGCAGTCAATTGTATTTGAGAATTTTTCTATAAAATTTTAAAGATTAAAATTGTGTAAATTTTGTTCAGCTCTACGTGAATTTGGCTATTTGTGGGCACATTTATGTTTGTCACTTATTTGGACCAATGGGAAATTAAAGCCAAGGATCCATACTTATAGACTATGCAGTCAATTGTATTTGAGAATTTTTCTATAAAATTTTAAAGATTAAAATTGTGTAAATTTTGTTCAGCTCTACGTGAATTTGGCTATTTGTGGGCACATTTATGTTTGTCACTCATTTGGACCAGTGGGAAATTAAAGCCAAGGATCCATACTTATAGGCTATGTAAGTCCGATTTCTTAATTGTATTTGAGAATTTTTCTATAAAATTTTAAAGATTAAAATTGTGTAAATTTTGTTCAGCTCTACGTGAATTTGGCTATTTGTGGGCACATTTATGTTTGTCACTCATTTGGACCAGTGGGAAATTAAAGCCAAGGATCCATACTTATAGGCTATGTAAGTCCGATTTCTCAATTGTATTTGAGAATTTTTCTATAACACTTGTTTGTCACTCATTTGGGCCAATGGTAAATTAAAGCCAAGGATCCATACTTATAGGCTATGTAAGTCCGATTTCTCAATTGTATTTGAGAATTTTTCTATAACACTTGTTTGTCACTCATTTGGACCAATGGGAAATTAAAGCCAAGGATCCATACTTATAGACTATGTAAGTCCGATTTCTCAATTGTATTTGAGAATTTTTCTATAACACTTGTTTGTCACTCATTTGGCCCAATGGGAAATTAAAGCCAAGGATCCATACTTATAGACTATGTAAGTCCGATTTCTCAATTGTATTTGAGAATTTTTCTATAACACTTGTTTGTCACTCATTTGGCCCAATGGGAAATTAAAGCCAAGGATCCATACTTATAGACTATGTAAGTCCGATTTCTCAATTGTATTTGAGAATTTTTCTATAACACTTGTTTGTCACTCATTTGGCCCAATGGGAAATTAAAGCCAAGGATCCATACTTATAGACTATGTAAGTCCGATTTCTCAATTGTATTTGAGAATTTTTCTATAACACTTGTTTTTCACTCATTTGGACCAATAAGAAATTAAAGCCAAGGATCCATACTTATAGGCTACCTAAGTCCGTTTTCTCAATTGTATTAGAGAATTTTTCTATAACACTTGTTTGTCACTCATTTGGCCCAATAGGAAATTAAAGCCAAGGATCCATACTTATAGACTATGTAAGTCCGATTTCTCAATTGTATTTGAGAATTTTTCTATAACACTTGTTTGTCACTCATTTGGACCAATAAGAAATTAAAGCCAAGGATCCATACTTATAGGCTACTTAAGTCCGTTTTCTCAATTGTATTAGAGAATTTTTCTATAACACTTGTTTGTCACTCATTTGGCCCAATGGGAAATTAAAGCCAAGGATCCATACTTATAGACTATGTAAGTCCGTTTTCTCAATTGTTTTTGAGAATTTTTCTATAACACTTGTTTGTCACTCATTTGGCCCAATGGGAAATTAAAGCCAAGGATCCATACTTATAGACTATGTAAGTCCGATTTCTCAATTGTATTTGAGAATTTTTCTATAACACTTGTTTGTCACTCATTTGGCCCAATGGGAAATTAAAGCCAAGGATCCATACTTATAGACTATGTAAGTCCGATTTCTCAATTGTATTTGAGAATTTTTCTATAACACTTGTTTGTCATTCATTTGGACCAATAAGAAATTAAAGCCAAGGATCCATACTTATAGGCTACCTAAGTCCGTTTTCTCAATTGTATTAGAGAATTTTTCTATAACACTTGTTTGTCACTCATTTGGCCCAATGGGAAATTAAAGCCAAGGATCCATACTTATAGACTATGTAAGTCCGATTTCTCAATTGTATTTGAGAATTTTTCTATAACACTTGTTTGTCACTCATTTGGACCAATAAGAAATTAAAGCCAAGGATCCATACTTATAGGCTACCTAAGTCCGTTTTCTCAATTGTATTAGAGAATTTTTCTATAACACTTGTTTGTCACTCATTTGGCCCAATGGGAAATTAAAGCCAAGGATCCATACTTATAGACTATGTAAGTCCGATTTCTCAATTGTATTTGAGAATTTTTCTATAACACTTGTTTGTCACTCATTTGGACCAATGGGAAATTAAAGCCAAGGATCCATACTTATAGGCTATGTAAGTCCGTTTTCTCAATTGTATTTGAGAATTTTTCTATAACACTTGTTTGTCACTCATTTGGACCAATAAGAAATTAAAGCCAAGGATCCATACTTATAGGCTACCTAAGTCCGTTTTCTCAATTGTATTTGAGAATTTATCTATAACACTTGTTTGTCACTCATTTGGACCAATGGTAAATTAAAGCCAAGGATCCATACTTATAGACTATGCAGTCAATTGTATTTGAGAATTTTTCTATAAAATTTTAAAGATTAAAATTGTGTAAATTTTGTTCAGCTCTACGTGAATTTGGCTATTTGTGGGCACATTTATGTTTGTCACTCATTTGGACCAGTGGGAAATTAAAGCCAAGGATCCATACTTATAGGCTATGTAAGTCCGATTTCTCAATTGTATTTGAGAATTTTTCTATAACACTTGTTTGTCACTCATTTGGACCAATGGTAAATTAAAGCCAAGGATCCATACTTATAGACTATGCAGTCAATTGTATTTGAGAATTTTTCTATAAAATTTTAAAGATTAAAATTGTGTAAATTTTGTTCAGCTCTACGTGAATTTGGCTATTTGTGGGCACATTTATGTTTGTCACTTATTTGGACCAATGGGAAATTAAAGCCAAGGATCCATACTTATAGGCTATGTAAGTCCGATTTCTCAATTGTATTTGAGAATTTTTCTATAACACTTGTTTGTCACTTATTTGGACCAATAAGAAATTAAAGCCAAGGATCCATACTTATAGGCTATGTAAGTCCGATTTCTTAATTGTATTTGAGAATTTTTCTATAACACTTGTTTGTCACTCATTTGGACCAATGGTAAATTAAAGCCAAGGATCCATACTTATAGACTATGCAGTCAATTGTATTTGAGAATTTTTCTATAAAATTTTAAAGATTAAAATTGTGTAAATTTTGTTCAGCTCTACGTGAATTTGGCTATTTGTGGGCACATGTATGTTTGTCACTCATTTGGACCAGTGGGAAATTAAAGCCAAGGATCCATACTTATAGGCTATGTAAGTCCGATTTCTCAATTGTATTTGAGAATTTTTCTATAACACTTGTTTGTCACTCATTTGGACCAATGGTAAATTAAAGCCAAGGATCCATACTTATAGACTATGCAGTCAATTGTATTTGAGAATTTTTCTATAAAATTTTAAAGATTAAAATTGTGTAAATTTTGTTCAGCTCTACGTGAATTTGGCTATTTGTGGGCACATTTATGTTTGTCACTTATTTGGACCAATGGGAAATTAAAGCCAAGGATCCATACTTATAGGCTATGTAAGTCCGATTTCTTAATTGTATTTGAGAATTTTTCTATAAAATTATAAAGATTAAAATTGTGTAAATTTTGTTCAGCTCTACGTGAATTTGGCTATTTGTGGGCACATTTATGTTTGTCACTCATTTGGACCAGTGGGAAATTAAAGCCAAGGATCCATACTTATAGGCTATGTAAGTCCGATTTCTCAATTGTATTTGAGAATTTTTCTATAACACTTGTTTGTCACTCATTTGGACCAATGGGAAATTAAAGCCAAGGATCCATACTTATAGGCTATGTAAGTCCGATTTCTCAATTGTATTTGAGAATTTTTCTATAACACTTGTTTGTCACTCATTTGGACCAATGGCAAATTAAAGCCAAGGATCCATACTTATAGGTTATGTAAGTCCGATTTCTCAATTGTATTTGAGAATTTTTCTATAACACTTGCTTGTCACTCATTTGGACCAATGGGAAATTAAAGCCAAGGATCCATACTTATAGGCTATGTAAGTCCGATTTCTCAATTGTATTTGAGAATTTTTCTATAACACTTGTTTGTCACTCATTTGGACCAATGGCAAATTAAAGCCAAGGATCCATACTTATAGGCTATGTAAGTCCGATTTCTCAATTGTATTTGAGAATTTTTCTATAACACTTGTTTGTCACTCATTTGGACCAATGGGAAATTAAAGCCAAGGATCCATACTTATAGGCTATGTAAGTCCGATTTCTCAATTGTATTTGAGAATTTTTCTATAACACTTGTTTGTCACTCATTTGGACCAATGGGAAATTAAAGCCAAGGATCCATACTTATAGGCTATGTAAGTCCGATTTCTTAATTGTATTTGAGAATTTTTCTATAAAATTATAAAGATTAAAATTGTGTAAATTTTGTTCAGCTCTACGTGAATTTGGCTATTTGTGGGCACATTTATGTTTGTCACTCATTTGGACCAGTGGGAAATTAAAGCCAAGGATCCATACTTATAGGCTATGTAAGTCCGATTTCTTAATTGTATTTGAGAATTTTTCTATAAAATTTTAAAGATTAAAATTGTGTAAATTTTGTTCAGCTCTACGTGAATTTGGCTATTTGTGGGCACATTTATGTTTGTCACTTATTTGGACCAATGGGAAATTAAAGCCAAGGATCCATACTTATAGGCTATGTAAGTCCGATTTCTTAATTGTATTTGAGAATTTTTCTATAAAATTATAAAGATTAAAATTGTGTAAATTTTGTTCAGCTCTACGTGAATTTGGCTATTTGTGGGCACATTTATGTTTGTCACTCATTTGGACCAGTGGGAAATTAAAGCCAAGGATCCATACTTATAGGCTATGTAAGTCCGATTTCTTAATTGTATTTGAGAATTTTTCTATAAAATTATAAAGATTAAAATTGTGTAAATTTTGTTCAGCTCTACGTGAATTTGGCTATTTGTGGGCACATTTATGTTTGTCACTCATTTGGACCAGTGGGAAATTAAAGCCAAGGATCCATACTTATAGGCTATGTAAGTCCGATTTCTTAATTGTATTTGAGAATTTTTCTATAAAATTATAAAGATTAAAATTGTGTAAATTTTGTTCAGCTCTACGTGAATTTGGCTATTTGTGGGCACATTTATGTTTGTCACTCATTTGGACCAATGGGAAATTAAAGCCAAGGATCCTTACTTATAGGCTATGTAAGTCCGATTTCTTAATTGTATTTGAGAATTTTTCTATAAAATTATAAAGATTAAAATTGTGTAAATTTTGTTCAGCTCTACGTGAATTTGGCTATTTGTGGGCACATTTATGTTTGTCACTCATTTGGACCAGTGGGAAATTAAAGCCAAGGATCCATACTTATAGGCTATGTAAGTCCGATTTCTTAATTGTATTTGAGAATTTTTCTATAAAATTATAAAGATTAAAATTGTGTAAATTTTGTTCAGCTCTACGTGAATTTGGCTATTTGTGGGCACATTTATGTTTGTCACTCATTTGGACCAGTGGGAAATTAAAGCCAAGGATCCATACTTATAGGCTATGTAAGTCCGATTTCTTAATTGTATTTGAGAATTTTTCTATAAAATTATAAAGATTAATATTGTGTAAATTTTGTTCAGCTCTACGTGAATTTGGCTATTTGTGGGCACATTTATGTTTGTCACTCATTTGGACCAATGGGAAATTAAAGCCAAGGATCCATACTTATAGGCTATGTAAGTCCAATTTCTTAATTGTATTTGAGAATTTTTCTATAAAATTATAAAGATTAAAATTGTGTAAATTTTGTTCAGCTCTACGTGAATTTGGCTATTTGTGGGCACATTTATGTTTGTCACTCATTTGGACCAGTGGGAAATTAAAGCCAAGGATCCATACTTATAGGCTATGTAAGTCCGATTTCTTAATTGTATTTGAGAATTTTTCTATAAAATTATAAAGATTAAAATTGTGTAAATTTTGTTCAGCTCTACGTGAATTTGGCTATTTGTGGGCACATTTATGTTTGTCACTCATTTGGACCAGTGGGAAATTAAAGCCAAGGATCCATACTTATAGGCTATGTAAGTCCGATTTCTCAATTGTATTTGAGAATTTTTCTATTACACTTGTTTGTCACTCATTTGGACCAATGGGAAATTAAAGCCAAGGATCCATTCTTATAGACTATGCAGTCAATTGTATTTGAGAATTTTTCTATAAAATTTTAAAGATTAAAATTGTGTAAATTTTGTTCAGCTCTACGTGAATTTGGCTATTTGTGGGCACATTTATGTTTGTCACTCATTTGGACCAGTGGGAAATTAAAGCCAAGGATCCATACTTATAGGCTATGTAAGTCCGATTTCTCAATTGTATTTGAGAATTTTTCTATTACACTTGTTTGTCACTCATTTGGACCAATGGGAAATTAAAGCCAAGGATCCATTCTTATAGACTATGTAGTCAATTGTATTTGAGAATTTTTCTATAAAATTTTAAAGATTAAAATTGTGTAAATTTTGTTCAGCTCTACGTGAATTTGGCTATTTGTGGGCACATTTATGTTTGTCACTCATTTGGACCAGTGGGAAATTAAAGCCAAGGATCCATACTTATAGGCTATGTAAGTCCGATTTCTCAATTGTATTTGAGAATTTTTCTATTACACTTGTTTGTCACTCATTTGGACCAATGGGAAATTAAAGCCAAGGATCCATTCTTATAGACTATGTAGTCAATTGTATTTGAGAATTTTTCTATAAAATTTTAAAGATTAAAATTGTGTAAATTTTGTTCAGCTCTACGTGAATTTGGCTATTTGTGGGCACATTTATGTTTGTCACTCATTTGGACCAATGGGAAATTAAAGCCAAGGATCCATACTTATAGGCTATGTAAGTCCGATTTCTCAATTGTATTTGAGAATTTTTCTATAACACTTGTTTGTCACTCATTTGGACCAATGGCAAATTAAAGCCAAGGATCCATACTTATAGGTTATGTAAGTCCGATTTCTCAATTGTATTTGAGAATTTTTCTATAACACTTGCTTGTCACTCATTTGGACCAATGGGAAATTAAAGCCAAGGATCCATACTTATAGGCTATGTAAGTCCGATTTCTCAATTGTATTTGAGAATTTTTCTATAACACTTGTTTGTCACTCATTTGGACCAATGGCAAATTAAAGCCAAGGATCCATACTTATAGGCTATGTAAGTCCGATTTCTCAATTGTATTTGAGAATTTTTCTATAACACTTGTTTGTCACTCATTTGGACCAATGGGAAATTAAAGCCAAGGATCCATACTTATAGGCTATGTAAGTCCGATTTCTCAATTGTATTTGAGAATTTTTCTATAACACTTGTTTGTCACTCATTTGGACCAATGGGAAATTAAAGCCAAGGATCCATACTTATAGGCTATGTAAGTCCGATTTCTTAATTGTATTTGAGAATTTTTCTATAAAATTATAAAGATTAAAATTGTGTAAATTTTGTTCAGCTCTACGTGAATTTGGCTATTTGTGGGCACATTTATGTTTGTCACTCATTTGGACCAGTGGGAAATTAAAGCCAAGGATCCATACTTATAGGCTATGTAAGTCCGATTTCTTAATTGTATTTGAGAATTTTTCTATAAAATTTTAAAGATTAAAATTGTGTAAATTTTGTTCAGCTCTACGTGAATTTGGCTATTTGTGGGCACATTTATGTTTGTCACTTATTTGGACCAATGGGAAATTAAAGCCAAGGATCCATACTTATAGGCTATGTAAGTCCGATTTCTTAATTGTATTTGAGAATTTTTCTATAAAATTATAAAGATTAAAATTGTGTAAATTTTGTTCAGCTCTACGTGAATTTGGCTATTTGTGGGCACATTTATGTTTGTCACTCATTTGGACCAGTGGGAAATTAAAGCCAAGGATCCATACTTATAGGCTATGTAAGTCCGATTTCTTAATTGTATTTGAGAATTTTTCTATAAAATTATAAAGATTAAAATTGTGTAAATTTTGTTCAGCTCTACGTGAATTTGGCTATTTGTGGGCACATTTATGTTTGTCACTCATTTGGACCAGTGGGAAATTAAAGCCAAGGATCCATACTTATAGGCTATGTAAGTCCGATTTCTTAATTGTATTTGAGAATTTTTCTATAAAATTATAAAGATTAAAATTGTGTAAATTTTGTTCAGCTCTACGTGAATTTGGCTATTTGTGGGCACATTTATGTTTGTCACTCATTTGGACCAGTGGGAAATTAAAGCCAAGGATCCATACTTATAGGCTATGTAAGTCCGATTTCTTAATTGTATTTGAGAATTTTTCTATAAAATTATAAAGATTAAAATTGTGTAAATTTTGTTCAGCTCTACGTGAATTTGGCTATTTGTGGGCACATTTATGTTTGTCACTCATTTGGACCAGTGGGAAATTAAAGCCAAGGATCCATACTTATAGGCTATGTAAGTCCGATTTCTTAATTGTATTTGAGAATTTTTCTATAAAATTATAAAGATTAATATTGTGTAAATTTTGTTCAGCTCTACGTGAATTTGGCTATTTGTGGGCACATTTATGTTTGTCACTCATTTGGACCAATGGGAAATTAAAGCCAAGGATCCATACTTATAGGCTATGTAAGTCCAATTTCTTAATTGTATTTGAGAATTTTTCTATAAAATTATAAAGATTAAAATTGTGTAAATTTTGTTCAGCTCTACGTGAATTTGGCTATTTGTGGGCACATTTATGTTTGTCACTCATTTGGACCAGTGGGAAATTAAAGCCAAGGATCCATACTTATAGGCTATGTAAGTCCGATTTCTTAATTGTATTTGAGAATTTTTCTATAAAATTATAAAGATTAAAATTGTGTAAATTTTGTTCAGCTCTACGTGAATTTGGCTATTTGTGGGCACATTTATGTTTGTCACTCATTTGGACCAGTGGGAAATTAAAGCCAAGGATCCATACTTATAGGCTATGTAAGTCCGATTTCTCAATTGTATTTGAGAATTTTTCTATTACACTTGTTTGTCACTCATTTGGACCAATGGGAAATTAAAGCCAAGGATCCATTCTTATAGACTATGCAGTCAATTGTATTTGAGAATTTTTCTATAAAATTTTAAAGATTAAAATTGTGTAAATTTTGTTCAGCTCTACGTGAATTTGGCTATTTGTGGGCACATTTATGTTTGTCACTCATTTGGACCAGTGGGAAATTAAAGCCAAGGATCCATACTTATAGGCTATGTAAGTCCGATTTCTCAATTGTATTTGAGAATTTTTCTATTACACTTGTTTGTCACTCATTTGGACCAATGGGAAATTAAAGCCAAGGATCCATTCTTATAGACTATGTAGTCAATTGTATTTGAGAATTTTTCTATAAAATTTTAAAGATTAAAATTGTGTAAATTTTGTTCAGCTCTACGTGAATTTGGCTATTTGTGGGCACATTTATGTTTGTCACTCATTTGGACCAGTGGGAAATTAAAGCCAAGGATCCATACTTATAGGCTATGTAAGTCCGATTTCTCAATTGTATTTGAGAATTTTTCTATTACACTTGTTTGTCACTCATTTGGACCAATGGGAAATTAAAGCCAAGGATCCATTCTTATAGACTATGTAGTCAATTGTATTTGAGAATTTTTCTATAAAATTTTAAAGATTAAAATTGTGTAAATTTTGTTCAGCTCTACGTGAATTTGGCTATTTGTGGGCACATTTATGTTTGTCACTCATTTGGACCAATGGGAAATTAAAGCCAAGGATCCATACTTATAGGCTATGTAAGTCCGATTTCTCAATTGTATTTGAGAATTTTTCTATAACACTTGTTTGTCACTCATTTGGACCAATGGCAAATTAAAGCCAAGGATCCATACTTATAGGTTATGTAAGTCCGATTTCTCAATTGTATTTGAGAATTTTTCTATAACACTTGCTTGTCACTCATTTGGACCAATGGGAAATTAAAGCCAAGGATCCATACTTATAGGCTATGTAAGTCCGATTTCTCAATTGTATTTGAGAATTTTTCTATAACACTTGTTTGTCACTCATTTGGACCAATGGCAAATTAAAGCCAAGGATCCATACTTATAGGCTATGTAAGTCCGATTTCTCAATTGTATTTGAGAATTTTTCTATAACACTTGTTTGTCACTCATTTGGACCAATGGGAAATTAAAGCCAAGGATCCATACTTATAGGCTATGTAAGTCCGATTTCTCAATTGTATTTGAGAATTTTTCTATAACACTTGTTTGTCACTCATTTGGACCAATGGGAAATTAAAGCCAAGGATCCATACTTATAGGCTATGTAAGTCCGATTTCTTAATTGTATTTGAGAATTTTTCTATAAAATTATAAAGATTAAAATTGTGTAAATTTTGTTCAGCTCTACGTGAATTTGGCTATTTGTGGGCACATTTATGTTTGTCACTCATTTGGACCAGTGGGAAATTAAAGCCAAGGATCCATACTTATAGGCTATGTAAGTCCGATTTCTTAATTGTATTTGAGAATTTTTCTATAAAATTTTAAAGATTAAAATTGTGTAAATTTTGTTCAGCTCTACGTGAATTTGGCTATTTGTGGGCACATTTATGTTTGTCACTTATTTGGACCAATGGGAAATTAAAGCCAAGGATCCATACTTATAGGCTATGTAAGTCCGATTTCTTAATTGTATTTGAGAATTTTTCTATAAAATTATAAAGATTAAAATTGTGTAAATTTTGTTCAGCTCTACGTGAATTTGGCTATTTGTGGGCACATTTATGTTTGTCACTCATTTGGACCAGTGGGAAATTAAAGCCAAGGATCCATACTTATAGGCTATGTAAGTCCGATTTCTCAATTGTATTTGAGAATTTTTCTATTACACTTGTTTGTCACTCATTTGGACCAATGGGAAATTAAAGCCAAGGATCCATTCTTATAGACTATGCAGTCAATTGTATTTGAGAATTTTTCTATAAAATTTTAAAGATTAAAATTGTGTAAATTTTGTTCAGCTCTACGTGAATTTGGCTATTTGTGGGCACATTTATGTTTGTCACTCATTTGGACCAGTGGGAAATTAAAGCCAAGGATCCATACTTATAGGCTATGTAAGTCCGATTTCTCAATTGTATTTGAGAATTTTTCTATTAAACTTGTTTGTCACTCATTTGGACCAATGGTAAATTAAAGCCAAGGATCCATACTTATAGACTATGCAGTCAATTGTATTTGAGAATTTTTCTATAAAATTTTAAAGATTAAAATTGTGTAAATTTTGTTCAGCTCTACGTGAATTTGGCTATTTGTGGGCACATTTATGTTTGTCACTCATTTGGACCAGTGGGAAATTAAAGCCAAGGATCCATACTTATAGGCTATGTAAGTCCGATTTCTCAATTGTATTTGAGAATTTTTCTATTACACTTGTTTGTCACTCATTTGGACCAATGGGAAATTAAAGCCAAGGATCCATTCTTATAGGCTATGTAAGTCCGATTTCTTAATTGTATTTGAGAATTTTTCTATAAAATTTTAAAGATTAAAATTGTGTAAATTTTGTTCAGCTCTACGGGAATTTGGCTATTTGTGGGCACATTTATGTTTGTCACTCATTTGGACCAGTGGGAAATTAAAGCCAAGGATCCATACTTATAGGCTATGTAAGTCCGATTTCTCAATTGTATTTGAGAATTTTTCTATTACACTTGTTTGTCACTCATTTGGACCAATGGGAAATTAAAGCCAAGGATCCATTCTTATAGACTATGTAGTCAATTGTATTTGAGAATTTTTCTATAAAATTTTAAAGATTAAAATTGTGTAAATTTTGTTCAGCTCTACGTGAATTTGGCTATTTGTGGGCACATTTATGTTTGTCACTCATTTGGACCAGTGGGAAATTAAAGCCAAGGATCCATACTTATAGGCTATGTAAGTCCGATTTCTTAATTGTATTTGAGAATTTTGCTATAAAATTATAAAGATTAAAATTGTGTAAATTTTGTTCAGCTCTACGTGAATTTGGCTATTTGTGGGCACATTTATGTTTGTCAATCATTTGGACCAATAAGAAATTAAAGCCAAGGATCCATACTTATAGGCTATGTTAGTCCGATTTCTCAATTGTATTTGAGAATTTTCCTATAAAATTATAAAGATTAAAATTGTGTAAATTTTGTTCAGCTCTACGTGAATTTGGCTATTTGTGGGCACATTTATGTTTGTCACTCATTTGGACCAATAAGAAATTAAAGCCAAGGATCCATACTTATAGGCTATGTTAGTCCGATTTCTTAATTGTATTTGAGAATTTTTCTATTACACTTGTTTGTCACTCATTTGGACCAATGGAAAATTAAAGCCAAGGATCCATACTTATAGACTATGCAGTCAATTGTATTTGAGAATTTTTCTATAAAATTTTAAAGATTTAAATTGTGTAAATTTTGTTCAGCTCTACGTGAATTTGGCTATTTGTGGGCACATTTATGTTTGTCACTCATTTGGACCAATAAGAAATTAAAGCCAAGGATCCATACTTATAGACTATGTACTCAATTGTATTTGAGAATTTTTCTATAAAATTTTAAAGATTTAAATTGTGTAAATTTTGTTCAGCTCTACGTGAATTTGGCTATTTGTGGGCACATTTATGTTTGTCACTCAATTGGACCAATAAGAAATTAAAGCCAAGAATCCATACTTATAGACTATGTACTCAATTGTATTTGAGAATTTTTCTATAAAATTTTAAAGATTTAAATTGTGTAAATTTTGTTCAGCTCTACGTGAATTTGGCTATTTGTGGGCACATTTATGTTTGTCACTCATTTGGACCAATAAGAAATTAAAGCCAAGGATCCATACTTATAGACTATGTACTCAATTGTATTTGAGAATTTTTCTATAAAATTTTAAAGATTTAAATTGTGTAAATTTTGTTCAGCTCTACGTGAATTTGGCTATTTGTGGGCACATTTATGTTTGTCAATCATTTGGACCAATAAGAAATTAAAGCCAAGGATCCATACTTATAGGCTATGTTAGTCCGATTTCTCAATTGTATTTGAGAATTTTCCTATAAAATTATAAAGATTAAAATTGTGTAAATTTTGTTCAGCTCTACGTGAATTTGGCTATTTGTGGGCACATTTATGTTTGTCACTCATTTGGACCAATAAGAAATTAAAGCCAAGGATCCATACTTATAGGCTATGTTAGTCCGATTTCTTAATTGTATTTGAGAATTTTTCTATTACACTTGTTTGTCACTCATTTGGACCAATGGAAAATTAAAGCCAAGGATCCACACTTATAGACTATGCAGTCAATTGTATTTGAGAATTTTTCTATAAAATTTTAAAGATTTAAATTGTGTAAATTTTGTTCAGCTCTACGTGAATTTGGCTATTTGTGGGCACATTTATGTTTGTCACTCATTTGGACCAATAAGAAATTAAAGCCAAGGATCCATACTTATAGGCTATGTTAGTCCGATTTCTCAATTGTATTTGAGAATTTTCCTATAAAATTATAAAGATTAAAATTGTGTAAATTTTGTTCAGCTCTACGTGAATTTGGCTATTTGTGGGCACATTTATGTTTGTCACTCATTTGGACCAATAAGAAATTAAAGCCAAGGATCCATACTTATAGGCTATGTTAGTCCGATTTCTTAATTGTATTTGAGAATTTTTCTATTACACTTGTTTGTCACTCATTTGGACCAATGGAAAATTAAAGCCAAGGATCCACACTTATAGACTATGCAGTCAATTGTATTTGAGAATTTTTCTATAAAATTTTAAAGATTTAAATTGTGTAAATTTTGTTCAGCTCTACGTGAATTTGGCTATTTGTGGGCACATTTATGTTTGTCACTCATTTGGACCAATAAGAAATTAAAGCCAAGGATCCATACTTATAGACTATGTACTCAATTGTATTTGAGAATTTTTCTATAAAATTTTAAAGATTTAAATTGTGTAAATTTTGTTCAGCTCTACGTGAATTTGGCTATTTGTGGGCACATTTATGTTTGTCAATCATTTGGACCAATAAGAAATTAAAGCCAAGGATCCATACTTATAGGCTATGTTAGTCCGATTTCTCAATTGTATTTGAGAATTTTCCTATAAAATTATAAAGATTAAAATTGTGTAAATTTTGTTCAGCTCTACGTGAATTTGGCTATTTGTGGGCACATTTATGTTTGTCACTCATTTGGACCAATAAGAAATTAAAGCCAAGGATCCATACTTATAGGCTATGTTAGTCCGATTTCTTAATTGTATTTGAGAATTTTTCTATTACACTTGTTTGTCACTCATTTGGACCAATGGAAAATTAAAGCCAAGGATCCACACTTATAGACTATGCAGTCAATTGTATTTGAGAATTTTTCTATAAAATTTTAAAGATTTAAATTGTGTAAATTTTGTTCAGCTCTACGTGAATTTGGCTATTTGTGGGCACATTTATGTTTGTCACTCATTTGGACCAATAAGAAATTAAAGCCAAGGATCCATACTTATAGACTATGTACTCAATTGTATTTGAGAATTTTTCTATAAAATTTTAAAGATTTAAATTGTGTAAATTTTGTTCAGCTCTACGTGAATTTGGCTATTTGTGGGCACATTTATGTTTGTCAATCATTTGGACCAGTGGGAAATTAAAGCCAAGGATCCATACTTATAGGCTATGTAAGTCCGATTTCTTATGTGTATTTGAGAATTTTTCTATTACACTTGTTTGTCACTCATTTGGACCAATGGGAAATTAAAGCCAAGGATCCATACTTATAGACTATGCAGTCAATTGTATTTGAGAATTTTTCTATAAAATTTTAAAGATTTAAATTGTGTAAATTTTGTTCAGCTCTACGTGAATTTGGCTATTTGTGGGCACATTTATGTTTGTCACTCATTTGGACCAGTGGGAAATTAAAGCCAAGGATCCATACTTATAGGCTATGTAAGTCCGATTTCTCAATTGTATTTGAGAATTTTTCTATAACACTTGTTTGTCACTCATTTGGACCAATGGGAAATTAAAGCCAAGGATCCATACTTATAGACTATGTAGTCAATTGTATTTGAGAATTTTTCTATAAAATTTTAAAGATTAAAATTGTGTAAATTTTGTTCAGCTCTACGTGATTTTGGCTATTTGTGGGCACATTTATGTTTGTCACTCATTTGGACCAGTGGGAAATTAAAGCCAAGGATCCATACTTATAGGCTATGTAAGTCCGATTTCTTAATTGTATTTGAGAATTTTTCTATTACACTTGTTTGTCACTCATTTGGACCAATGGGAAATTAATGCCAAGGATCCATACTTATAGGCTATGTAAGTCCGATTTCTCAATTGTATTTGAGAATTTTTCTATTACACTTGTTTGTCACTCATTTGGACCAATGGGAAATTAAAGCCAAGGATCCATTCTTATAGACTATGCAGTCAATTGTATTTGAGAATTTTTCTATAAAATTTTAAAGATTAAAATTGTGTAAATTTTGTTCAGCTCTACGTGAATTTGTCTATTTGTGGGCACATTTATGTTTGTCACTCATTTGGACCAATAAGAAATTAAAGCCAAGGATCCATACTTATAGGCTATGTAAGTCCGATTTCTCAATTGTATTTGAGAATTTTTCTATAACACTTGTTTGTCACTCATTTGGACCAATGGGAAATTAAAGCCAAGGATCCATACTTATAGACTATGTAATTCCGATTTCTCAATTGTATTTGAGAATTTTTCTATAACACTTGTTTGTCACTCATTTGGACCAATGGGAAATTAAAGCCAAGGATCCATACTTATAGACTATGTAGTCAATTGTATTTGAGAATTTTTCTATAAAATTTTAAAGATTAAAATTGTGTAAATTTTGTTCAGCTCTACGTGAATTTGGCTATTTGTGGGCACATTTATGTTTGTCACTCATTTGGACCAGTGGGAAATTAAAGCCAAGGATCCATACTTATAGGCTATGTAAGTCCGATTTCTTAATTGTGTTTGAGAATTTTTCTATTACACTTTTTTGTCACTCATTTGGACCAATGGGAAATTAAAGCCAAGGATCCATATTTATAGGCTATGTAAGTCCGATTTCTCAATTGTATTTGAGAATTTTTCTATTACACTTGTTTGTCACTCATTTGGACCAATGGGAAATTAATGCCAAGGATCCATACTTATAGGCTATGTAAGTCCGATTTCTCAATTGTATTTGAGAATTTTTCTAT
Source organism: Lypha dubia (assembly GCA_947311025.1). Lineage (NCBI taxonomy): Eukaryota > Metazoa > Arthropoda > Insecta > Diptera > Tachinidae > Lypha > Lypha dubia. Next base: position 66,542,044 of record OX371262.1, on the reverse strand, counting down.
AACACTTGTTTGTCACTCATTTGGACCAATGGAAAATTAAAGCCAAGGATCCATACTTATAGACTATGTAGTCAATTGTATTTGAGAATTTTTCTATAAAATTTTAAAGATTAAAATTGTGTAAATTTTGTTCAGCTCTACGGGAATTTGGCTATTTGTGGGCACATTTATGTTTGTCACTCATTTGGACCAGTGGGAAATTAAAGCCAAGGATCCATACTTATAGGCTATGTAAGTCCGATTTCTTAATTGTATTTGAGAATTTTTCTATTACACTTGTTTGTCACTCATTTGGACCAATGGGAAATTAAAGCCAAGGATCCATTCTTATAGACTATGTAGTCAATTGTATTTGAGAATTTTTCTATAAAATTTTAAAGATTAAAATTGTGTAAATTTTGTTCAGCTCTACGTGAATTTGTCTATTTGTGGGCACATTTATGTTTGTCACTCATTTGGACCAATAAGAAATTAAAGCCAAGGATCCATACTTATAGGCTATGTAAGTCCGATTTCTCAATTGTATTTGAGAATTTTTCTATAACACTTGTTTGTCACTCATTTGGACCAATGGGAAATTAAAGCCAAGGATCCATACTTATAGACTATGTAATTCCGATTTCTCAATTGTATTTGAGAATTTTTCTATAACACTTGTTTGTCACTCATTTGGACCAATGGGAAATTAAAGCCAAGGATCCATACTTATAGACTATGTAGTCAATTGTATTTGAGAATTTTTCTATAAAATTTTAAAGATTAAAATTGTGTAAATTTTGTTCAGCTCTACGTGAATTTGGCTATTTGTGGGCACATTTATGTTTGTCACTCATTTGGACCAGTGGGAAATTAAAGCCAAGGATCCATACTTATAGGCTATGTAAGTCCGATTTCTTAATTGTGTTTGAGAATTTTTCTATTACACTTTTTTGTCACTCATTTGGACCAATGGGAAATTAAAGCCAAGGATCCATATTTATAGGCTATGTAAGTCCGATTTCTCAATTGTATTTGAGAATTTTTCTATTACACTTGTTTGTCACTCATTTGGACCAATGGGAAATTAATGCCAAGGATCCATACTTATAGGCTATGTAAGTCCGATTTCTCAATTGTATTTGAGAATTTTTCTATAACACTTGTTTGTCACTCATTTGGACCAATGGAAAATTAAAGCCAAGGATCCATACTTATAGACTATGTAGTCAATTGTATTTGAGAATTTTTCTATAAAATTTTAAAGATTAAAATTGTGTAAATTTTGTTCAGCTCTACGGGAATTTGGCTATTTGTGGGCACATTTATGTTTGTCACTCATTTGGACCAGTGGGAAATTAAAGCCAAGGATCCATACTTATAGGCTATGTAAGTCCGATTTCTTAATTGTATTTGAGAATTTTTCTATTACACTTGTTTGTCACTCATTTGGACCAATGGGAAATTAAAGCCAAGGATCCATTCTTATAGACTATGTAGTCAATTGTATTTGAGAATTTTTCTATAAAATTTTAAAGATTAAAATTGTGTAAATTTTGTTCAGCTCTACGTGAATTTGTCTATTTGTGGGCACATTTATGTTTGTCACTCATTTGGACCAATAAGAAATTAAAGCCAAGGATCCATACTTATAGGCTATGTAAGTCCGATTTCTCAATTGTATTTGAGAATTTTTCTATAACACTTGTTTGTCACTCATTTGGACCAATGGAAAATTAAAGCCAAGGATCCATACTTATAGACTATGTAGTCAATTGTATTTGAGAATTTTTCTATAAAATTTTAAAGATTAAAATTGTGTAAATTTTGTTCAGCTCTACGGGAATTTGGCTATTTGTGGGCACATTTATGTTTGTCACTCATTTGGACCAGTGGGAAATTAAAGCCAAGGATCCATACTTATAGGCTATGTAAGTCCGATTTCTCAATTGTATTTGAGAATTTTTCTATAACACTTGTTTGTCACTCATTTGGACCAATGGAAAATTAAAGCCAAGGATCCATTCTTATAGACTATGTAGTCAATTGTATTTGAGAATTTTTCTATAAAATTTTAAAGATTAAAATTGTGTAAATTTTGTTCAGCTCTACGTGAATTTGGCTATTTGTGGGCACATTTATGTTTGTCACTCATTTGGACCAGTGGGAAATTAAAGCCAAGGATCCATACTTATAGGCTATGTAAGTCCGATTTCTCAATTGTATTTGAGAATTTTTCTATTACACTTGTTTGTCACTCATTTGGACCAATGGGAAATTAAAGCCAAGGATCCATTCTTATAGACTATGTAGTCAATTGTATTTGAGAATTTTTCTATAAAATTTTAAAGATTAAAATTGTGTAAATTTTGTTCAGCTCTACGTGAATTTGTCTATTTGTGGGCACATTTATGTTTGTCACTCATTTGGACCAATAATAAATTAAAGCCAAGGATCCATACTTATAGGCTATGTAAGTCCGATTTCTCAATTGTATTTGAGAATTTTTCTATAACACTTGTTTGTCACTCATTTGGACCAATGGAAAATTAAAGCCAAGGATCCATACTTATAGACTATGTTAGTCCGATTTCTCAATTGTATTTGAGAATTTTTCTATAACACTTGTTTGTCACTCATTTGGACCAATGGGAAATTAAAGCCAAGGATCCATACTTATAGACTATGTAAGTCCGATTTCTCAATTGTATTTGAGAATTTTTCTATAACACTTGTTTGTCACTCATTTGGACCAATGGAAAATTAAAGCCAAGGATCCATACTTATAGGCTATGTAAGTCCGATTTCTCAATTGTATTTGAGAATTTTTCTGTAACACTTGTTTGTCACTCATTTGGACCAATGGGAAATTAAAGCCAAGGATCCATACTTATAGACTATGTAGTCAATTGTATTTGAGAATTTTTCTATAAAATTTTAAAGATTAAAATTGTGTAAATTTTGTTCAGCTCTACGGGAATTTGGCTATTTGTGGGCACATTTATGTTTGTCACTCATTTGGACCAATAAGAAATTAAAGCCAAGGATCCATACTTATAGGCTATGTAAGTCCGATTTCTCAATTGTATTTGAGAATTTTTTTATTACACTTGTTTGGCACTCATTTGGACCAATGGGAAATTAAAGCCAATGATCCATACTTATAGGCTATGTAAGTCCGATTTCTCAATTGTATTTGACAATTTTTCTATTACACTTGTTTGTCACTCATTTGGACCAATGGGAAATTAAAGCCAAGGATCCATACTTATAGGCTATGTAAGTCCGATTTCTCAATTGTATTTGAGAATTTTTCTGTAACACTTGTTTGTCACTCATTTGGACCAATGGGAAATTAAAGCCAAGGATCCATACTTATAGACTATGTAGTCAATTGTATTTGAGAATTTTTCTATAAAATTTTAAAGATTAAAATTGTGTAAATTTTGTTCAGCTCTACGGGAATTTGGCTATTTGTGGGCACATTTATGTTTGTCACTCATTTGGACCAATAAGAAATTAAAGCCAAGGATCCATACTTATAGGCTATGTAAGTCCGATTTCTCAATTGTATTTGAGAATTTTTCTATAACACTTGTTTGTCACTCATTTGGACCAATGGAAAATTAAAGCCAAGGATCCATACTTATAGACTATGTAAGTCCGATTTCTCAATTGTATTTGAGAATTTTTCTATAACACTTGTTTGTCACTCATTTGGACCAATGGGAAATTAAAGCCAAGGATCCATACTTATAGACTATGTAAGTCCGATTTCTCAATTGTATTTGAGAATTTTTCTATAACACTTGTTTGTCACTCATTTGGACCAATGGAAAATTAAAGCCAAGGATCCATACTTATAGGCTATGTAAGTCCGATTTCTCAATTGTATTTGAGAATTTTTCTGTAACACTTGTTTGTCACTCATTTGGACCAATGGGAAATTAAAGCCAAGGATCCATACTTATAGACTATGTAGTCAATTGTATTTGAGAATTTTTCTATAAAATTTTAAAGATTAAAATTGTGTAAATTTTGTTCAGCTCTACGGGAATTTGGCTATTTGTGGGCACATTTATGTTTGTCACTCATTTGGACCAATAAGAAATTAAAGCCAAGGATCCATACTTATAGGCTATGTAAGTCCGATTTCTCAATTGTATTTGAGAATTTTTTTATTACACTTGTTTGGCACTCATTTGGACCAATGGGAAATTAAAGCCAATGATCCATACTTATAGGCTATGTAAGTCCGATTTCTCAATTGTATTTGACAATTTTTCTATTACACTTGTTTGTCACTCATTTGGACCAATGGGAAATTAAAGCCAAGGATCCATACTTATAGGCTATGTAAGTCCGATTTCTCAATTGTATTTGAGAATTTTTCTGTAACACTTGTTTGTCACTCATTTGGACCAATGGGAAATTAAAGCCAAGGATCCATACTTATAGACTATGTAGTCAATTGTATTTGAGAATTTTTCTATAAAATTTTAAAGATTAAAATTGTGTAAATTTTGTTCAGCTCTACGGGAATTTGGCTATTTGTGGGCACATTTATGTTTGTCACTCATTTGGACCAATAAGAAATTAAAGCCAAGGATCCATACTAATAGGCTATGTAAGTCCGATTTCTCAATTGTATTTGAGAATTTTTCTATAACACTTGTTTGGCACTCATTTGGACCAATGGGAAATTAAAGCCAAGGATCCATATTTACAGGCTATGTAAGTCCGATTTCTCAATTGTATTTGAGAATTTTTCTATAACACTTGTTTGGCACTCATTTGGACCAATGGGAAATTAAAGCCAAGGATCCATACTTATAGGCTATGTAAGTCCGATTTCTCAATTGTATTTGAGAATTTTTCTATTACACTTGTTTGTCACTCATTTGGACCAATGGGAAATTAAAGCCAAGGATCCATTCTTATAGACTATGTAGTCAATTGTATTTGAGAATTTTTCTATAAAATTTTAAAGAATAAAATTGTGTAAATTTTGTTCAGCTCTACGTGAATTTGTCTATTTGTGGGCACATTAATGTTTGTCACTCATTTGGACCAGTGGGAAATTAAAGCCAAGGATCCATACTTATAGGCTATGTAAGTCCGATTTCTTAATTGTATTTGAGAATTTTTCTATTACACTTGTTTGTCACTCATTTGGACCAATGGGAAATTAAAGCCAAGGATCCATACTTATAGGTTATGTAAGTCCGATTTCTCAATTGTATTTGAGAATTTTTCTATTACACTTGTTTGTCACTCATTTGGACCAATGGGAAATTAAAGCCAAGGATCCATTCTTATAGACTATGTAGTCAATTGTATTTGAGAATTTTTCTATAAAATTTTAAAGATTAAAATTGTGTAAATTTTGTTCAGCTCTACGTGAATTTGTCTATTTGTGGGCACATTTATGTTTGTCACTCATTTGGACCAATAAGAAATTAAAGCCAAGGATCCATACTTATAGGCTATGTAAGTCCGATTTCTTAATTGTATTTGAGAATTTTTCTATTACACTTGTTTGTCACTCATTTGGACCAATGGGAAATTAAAGCCAAGGATCCATACTTATAGACTATGTAGTCAATTGTATTTGAGAATTTTTCTATAAAATTTTAAAGATTAAAATTGTGTAAATTTTGTTCAGCTCTACGTGAATTTGGCTATTTGTGGGCACATTTATGTTTGTCACTCATTTGGACCAATGGGAAATTAATGCCAAGGATCCATACTTATAGGCTATGTAAGTCCGATTTCTCAATTGTATTTGAGAATTTTTCTATTACACTTGTTTGTCACTCATTTGGACCAATGGGAAATTAAAGCCAAGGATCCATACTTATAGGCTATGTAAGTCCGATTTCTCAATTGTATTTGAGAATTTTTCTATTACACTTGTTTGTCACTCATTTGGACCAATGGGAAATTAAAGCCAAGGATCCATTCTTATAGACTATGTAGTCAATTGTATTTGAGAATTTTTCTATAAAATTTTAAAGATTAAAATTGTGTAAATTTTGTTCAGCTCTACGTGAATTTGTCTATTTGTGGGCACATTTATGTTTGTCACTCATTTGGACCAATAAGAAATTAAAGCCAAGGATCCATACTTATAGGCTATGTAAGTCCGATTTCTCAATTGTATTTGAGAATTTTTCTATAACACTTGTTTGTCACTCATTTGGACCAATGGGAAATTAAAGCCAAGGATCCATACTTATAGACTATGTAAGTCCGATTTCTCAATTGTATTTGAGAATTTTTCTATAACACTTGTTTGTCACTCATTTGGACCAATGGGAAATTAAAGCCAAGGATCCATACTTATAGTTTATGTAGTCAATTGTATTTGAGAATTTTTCTATAAAATTTTAAAGATTAAAATTGTGTAAATTTTGTTCAGCTCTACGTGAATTTGGCTATTTGTGGGCACATTTATGTTTTTCACTCATTTGGATCAGTGGGAAATTAAAGCCAAGGATCCATACTTATAGGCTATGTAAGTCCGATTTCTTAATTGTATTTGAGAATTTTTCTATTACACTTGTTTGTCACTCATTTGGACCAATGGGAAATTAAAGCCAAGGATCCATATTTATAGGCTATGTAAGTCCGATTTCTTAATTGTATTTGAGAATTTTTCTATTACACTTGTTTGTCACTCATTTGGACCAATGGGAAATTAATGCCAAGGATCCATACTTATAGACTATGTAGTCAATTGTATTTGAGAATTTTTCTATAAAATTTTAAAGATTAAAATTGTGCAAATTTTGTTCAGCTCTACGTGAATTTGGCTATTTGTGGGCACATTTATGTTTGTCACTCATTTGGACCAGTGGGAAATTAAAGCCAAGGATCCATATTTATAGGCTATGTAAGTCCGATTTCTCAATTGTATTTGAGAATTTTTCTATTACACTTGTTTGTCACTCATTTGGACCAATGGGAAATTAAAGCCAAGGATCCATACTTATAGACTATGTAGTCAATTGTATTTGAGAATTTTTCTATAAAATTTTAAAGATTAAAATTGTGTAAATTTTGTTCAGCTCTACGTGAATTTGTCTATTTGTGGGCACATTAATGTTTGTCACTCATTTGGACCAGTGGGAAATTAAAGCCAAGAATCCATACTTATAGGCTATGTAAGTCCGATTTCTCAATTGTATTTGAGAATTTTTCTATTACACTTGTTTGTCACTCATTTGGACCAATGGGAAATTAAAGCCAAGGATCCATACTTATAGACTATGTAAGTCCGATTTCTCAATTGTATTTGAGAATTTTTCTATAACACTTGTTTGTCACTCATTTGGACCAATGGGAAATTAAAGCCAAGGATCCATTCTTATAGACTATGTAGTCAATTGTATTTGAGAATTTTTCTATAAAATTTTAAAGATTAAAATTGTGTAAATTTTGTTCAGCTCTACGTGAATTTGTCTATTTGTGGGCACATTTATGTTTGTCACTCATTTGGACCAATAAGAAATTAAAGCCAAGGATCCATACTTATAGGCTATGTAAGTCCGATTTCTCAATTGTATTTGAGAATTTTTCTATAACACTTGTTTGTCACTCATTTGGACCAATGGGAAATTAAAGCCAAGGATCCATTCTTATAGACTATGTAGTCAATTGTATTTGAAAATTTTTCTATAAAATTTTAAAGATTAAAATTGTGTAAATTTTGTTCAGCTCTACGTGAATTTGTCTATTTGTGGGCACATTAATGTTTGTCACTCATTTGGACCAATAAGAAATTAAAGCCAAGGATCCATACTTATAGGCTATGTAAGTCCGATTTCTCAATTGTATTTGAGAATTTTTCTATAACACTTGTTTGTCACTCATTTGGACCAATGGGAAATTAAAGCCAAGGATCCATACTTATAGGCTATGTAAGTCCGATTTCTCAATTGTATTTGAGAATTTTTCTATAACACTTGTTTGTCACTCATTTGGACCAATGGGAAATTAAAGCCAAGGATCCATACTTATAGGCTATGTAAGTCCGATTTCTCAATTGTATTTGAGAATTTTTCTATAACACTTGTTTGTCACTCATTTGGACCAATGGGAAATTAAAGCCAAGGATCCATACTTATAGGCTATGTAAGTCCGATTTCTCAATTGTATTTGAGAATTTTTCTATAACACTTGTTTGTCACTCATTTGGACCAATGGGAAATTAAAGCCAAGGATCCATACATATAGGCTATGTAAGTCCGATTTCTCAATTGTATTTGAGAATTTTTCTATAACACTTGTTTGTCACTCATTTGGACCAATGGGAAATTAAAGCCAAGGATCCATACTTATAGGCTATGTAAGTCCGATTTCTCAATTGTATTTGAGAATTTTTCTATAACACTTGTTTGTCACTCATTTGGACCAATGGGAAATTAAAGCCAAGGATCCATACTTATAGGCTATGTAAGTCCGATTTCTCAATTGTATTTGAGAATTTTTCTATAACACTTGTTTGTCACTCATTTGGAGCAATGGGAAATTAAAGCCAAGGATCCATACTTATAGGCTATGTAAGTCCGATTTCTCAATTGTATTTGAGAATTTTTCTATAACACTTGTTTGTCACTCATTTGGACCAATGGGAAATTAAAGCCAAGGATCCATACTTATAGGCTATGTAAGTCCGATTTCTCAATTGTATTTGAGAATTTTTCTATAACACTTGTTTGTCACTCATTTGGACCAATGGGAAATTAAAGCCAAGGATCCATACTTATAGGCTATGTAAGTCCGATTTCTCAATTGTATTTGAGAATTTTTCTATAACACTTGTTTGTCACTCATTTGGAGCAATGGGAAATTAAAGCCAAGGATCCATACTTATAGGCTATGTAAGTCCGATTTCTCAATTGTATTTGAGAATTTTTCTATAACACTTGTTTGTCACTCATTTGGACCAATGGGAAATTAAAGCCAAGGATCCATACTTATAGGCTATGTAAGTCCGATTTCTCAATTGTATTTGAGAATTTTTCTATAACACTTGTTTGTCACTCATTTGGACCAATGGGAAATTAAAGCCAAGGATCCATACTTATAGGCTATGTAAGTCCGATTTCTCAATTGTATTTGAGAATTTTTCTATAACACTTGTTTGTCACTCATTTGGACCAATGGGAAATTAAAGCCAAGGATCCATACTTATAGGCTATGTAAGTCCGATTTCTCAATTGTATTTGAAAATTTTTCTATAACACTTGTTTGTCACTCATTTGGACCAATGGGAAATTAAAGCCAAGGATCCATACTTATAGGCTATGTAAGTCCGATTTCTCAATTATTTTTGAGAATTTTTGTATAACACTTGTTTGTCACCCCTTTGGACCAATGGGAAATTAAAGCCAAGGATCCATTCTTATAGACTATGTAGTCAATTGTATTTGAAAATTTTTCTATAAAATTTTAAAGATTAAAATTGTGTAAATTTTGTTCAGCTCTACGTGAATTTGTCTATTTGTGGGCACATTAATGTTTGTCACTCATTTGGACCAATAAGAAATTAAAGCCAAGGATCCATACTTATAGGCTATGTAAGTCCGATTTCTCAATTGTATTTGAGAACTTTTCTATAACACTTGTTTGTCACTCATTTGGACCAATGGGAAATTAAAGCCAAGGATCCATTCTTATAGACTATGTAGTCAATTGTATTTGAGAATTTTTCTATAAAATTTTAAAGATTAAAATTGTGTAAATTTTGTTCAGCTCTACGTGAATTTGTCTATTTGTGGGCACATTAATGTTTGTCACTCATTTGGACCAAAAAGAAATTAAAGCCAAGGATCCATACTTATAGGCTATGTAAGTCCGATTTCTCAATTGTATTTGAGAATTTTTGTATAACACTTGTTTGTCACTCATTTGGACCAATGGGAAATTAAAGCCAAGGATCCATACTTATAGACTATGTAAGTCCGATTTCTCAATTGTATTTGAGAATTTTTGTATAACACTTGTTTGTCACTCATTTGGACCAATGGGAAATTAAAGCCAAGGATCCATTCTTATAGACTATGTAGTCAATTGTATTTGAGAATTTTTCTATAAAATTTTAAAGATTAAAATTGTGTAAATTTTGTTCAGCTCTACGTGAATTTGGCTATTTGTGGGCACATTTATGTTTGTCACTCATTTGGACCAATGGGAAATTAAAGCCAAGGATCCATACTTATAGGCTATGTAAGTCCGATTTCTCAATTGTATTTGAGAACTTTTCTATAAAATTTGTTTGTCACTCATATGGACCAATGGGAAATTAAAGCCAAGGATCCATACTTATAGACTATGTAAGTCCGATTTCTCAATTGTATTTGAGAATTTTTCTATAAAATTTGTTTGTCACTCATATGGATCAATGGGAAATTAAAGCCAAGGATCCATACTTATAGACTATGTAAGTCCGATTTCTCAATTGTATTTGAGAATTTTTCTATAAAATTTTAAAGATTAAAATTGTGTAAATTTTGTTCAGCTCTACGTGAATTTGGCTATTTGTGGGCACATTTATGTTTGTCACTCATTTGGACCAATGGGAAATTAAAGCCAAGGATCCATACTTATAGACTATGTAAGTCCGATTTCTCAATTGTATTTGAGAATTTTTCTATAAAATTTGTTTGTCACTCATATGGACCAATGGCAAATTAAAGCCAAGGATCCATACTTATAGACTATGTAAGTCCGATTTCTCAATTGTATTTGAGAATTTTTCTATAAAATTTGTTTGTCACTCATATGGACCAATGGCAAATTAAAGCCAAGGATCCATACTTATAGACTATGTAAGCCCGATTTCTCAATTGTATTTGAGAATTTTTCTATAAAATTTGTTTGTCACTCATATGGACCAATGGGAAATTAAAGCCAAGGATCCATACTTATAGACTATGTAAGTCCGATTTCTCAATTGTATTTGAGAATTTTTCTATAAAATTTGTTTGTCACTCATATGGACCAATGGGAAATTAAAGCCAAGGATCCATACTTATAGACTATGTAAGTCCGATTTCTCAATTGTATTTGAGAATTTTTCTATAAAATTTTAAAGATTAAAATTGTGTAAATTTTGTTCAGCTCTACGTGAATTTGGCTATTTGTGGGCACATTTATGTTTGTCACTCATTTGGACCAATGGGAAATTAAAGCCAAGGATCCATACTTATAGACTATGTTAGTCCGATTTCTCAATTGTATTTGAGAATTTTTCTATAAAATTTGTTTGTCACTCATATGGACCAATGGCAAATTAAAGCCAAGGATCCATACTTATAGACTATGTAAGTCCGATTGCTCAATTGTATTTGAGAATTTTTCTATAAAATTTGTTTGTCACTCATATGGACCAATGGCAAATTAAAGCCAAGGATCCATACTTATAGGCTATGTAAGTCCGATTTCTCAATTGTATTTGAGAATTTTTCTATAACACTTGTTTGTCACTCATTTGGACCAATGGGAAATTAAAGCCAAGGATCCATACTTATAGGCTATGTAAGTCCGATTTCTCAATTGTATTTGAGAATTTTTCTATAACACTTGTTTGTCACTCATTTGGACCAATGGGAAATTAAAGCCAAGGATCCATACATATAGGCTATGTAAGTCCGATTTCTCAATTGTATTTGAGAATTTTTCTATAACACTTGTTTGTCACTCATTTGGACCAATGGGAAATTAAAGCCAAGGATCCATACTTATAGGCTATGTAAGTCCGATTTCTCAATTGTATTTGAGAATTTTTCTATAACACTTGTTTGTCACTCATTTGGACCAATGGGAAATTAAAGCCAAGGATCCATTCTTATAGACTATGTAGTCAATTGTATTTGAAAATTTTTCTATAAAATTTTAAAGATTAAAATTGTGTAAATTTTGTTCAGCTCTACGTGAATTTGTCTATTTGTGGGCACATTAATGTTTGTCACTCATTTGGACCAATAAGAAATTAAAGCCAAGGATCCATACTTATAGGCTATGTAAGTCCGATTTCTCAATTGTATTTGAGAATTTTTCTATAACACTTGTTTGTCACTCATTTGGACCAATGGGAAATTAAAGCCAAGGATCCATACTTATAGGCTATGTAAGTCCGATTTCTCAATTGTATTTGAGAATTTTTCTATAACACTTGTTTGTCACTCATTTGGACCAATGGGAAATTAAAGCCAAGGATCCATACTTATAGGCTATGTAAGTCCGATTTCTCAATTGTATTTGAGAATTTTTCTATAACACTTGTTTGTCACTCATTTGGACCAATGGGAAATTAAAGCCAAGGATCCATACTTATAGGCTATGTAAGTCCGATTTCTCAATTGTATTTGAGAATTTTTCTATAACACTTGTTTGTCACTCATTTGGACCAATGGGAAATTAAAGCCAAGGATCCATACATATAGGCTATGTAAGTCCGATTTCTCAATTGTATTTGAGAATTTTTCTATAACACTTGTTTGTCACTCATTTGGACCAATGGGAAATTAAAGCCAAGGATCCATACTTATAGGCTATGTAAGTCCGATTTCTCAATTGTATTTGAGAATTTTTCTATAACACTTGTTTGTCACTCATTTGGACCAATGGGAAATTAAAGCCAAGGATCCATACTTATAGGCTATGTAAGTCCGATTTCTCAATTGTATTTGAGAATTTTTCTATAACACTTGTTTGTCACTCATTTGGAGCAATGGGAAATTAAAGCCAAGGATCCATACTTATAGGCTATGTAAGTCCGATTTCTCAATTGTATTTGAGAATTTTTCTATAACACTTGTTTGTCACTCATTTGGACCAATGGGAAATTAAAGCCAAGGATCCATACTTATAGGCTATGTAAGTCCGATTTCTCAATTGTATTTGAGAATTTTTCTATAACACTTGTTTGTCACTCATTTGGACCAATGGGAAATTAAAGCCAAGGATCCATACTTATAGGCTATGTAAGTCCGATTTCTCAATTGTATTTGAGAATTTTTCTATAACACTTGTTTGTCACTCATTTGGAGCAATGGGAAATTAAAGCCAAGGATCCATACTTATAGGCTATGTAAGTCCGATTTCTCAATTGTATTTGAGAATTTTTCTATAACACTTGTTTGTCACTCATTTGGACCAATGGGAAATTAAAGCCAAGGATCCATACTTATAGGCTATGTAAGTCCGATTTCTCAATTGTATTTGAGAATTTTTCTATAACACTTGTTTGTCACTCATTTGGACCAATGGGAAATTAAAGCCAAGGATCCATACTTATAGGCTATGTAAGTCCGATTTCTCAATTGTATTTGAGAATTTTTCTATAACACTTGTTTGTCACTCATTTGGACCAATGGGAAATTAAAGCCAAGGATCCATACTTATAGGCTATGTAAGTCCGATTTCTCAATTGTATTTGAAAATTTTTCTATAACACTTGTTTGTCACTCATTTGGACCAATGGGAAATTAAAGCCAAGGATCCATACTTATAGGCTATGTAAGTCCGATTTCTCAATTATTTTTGAGAATTTTTGTATAACACTTGTTTGTCACCCCTTTGGACCAATGGGAAATTAAAGCCAAGGATCCATTCTTATAGACTATGTAGTCAATTGTATTTGAAAATTTTTCTATAAAATTTTAAAGATTAAAATTGTGTAAATTTTGTTCAGCTCTACGTGAATTTGTCTATTTGTGGGCACATTAATGTTTGTCACTCATTTGGACCAATAAGAAATTAAAGCCAAGGATCCATACTTATAGGCTATGTAAGTCCGATTTCTCAATTGTATTTGAGAACTTTTCTATAACACTTGTTTGTCACTCATTTGGACCAATGGGAAATTAAAGCCAAGGATCCATTCTTATAGACTATGTAGTCAATTGTATTTGAGAATTTTTCTATAAAATTTTAAAGATTAAAATTGTGTAAATTTTGTTCAGCTCTACGTGAATTTGTCTATTTGTGGGCACATTAATGTTTGTCACTCATTTGGACCAAAAAGAAATTAAAGCCAAGGATCCATACTTATAGGCTATGTAAGTCCGATTTCTCAATTGTATTTGAGAATTTTTGTATAACACTTGTTTGTCACTCATTTGGACCAATGGGAAATTAAAGCCAAGGATCCATACTTATAGACTATGTAAGTCCGATTTCTCAATTGTATTTGAGAATTTTTGTATAACACTTGTTTGTCACTCATTTGGACCAATGGGAAATTAAAGCCAAGGATCCATTCTTATAGACTATGTAGTCAATTGTATTTGAGAATTTTTCTATAAAATTTTAAAGATTAAAATTGTGTAAATTTTGTTCAGCTCTACGTGAATTTGGCTATTTGTGGGCACATTTATGTTTGTCACTCATTTGGACCAATGGGAAATTAAAGCCAAGGATCCATACTTATAGGCTATGTAAGTCCGATTTCTCAATTGTATTTGAGAACTTTTCTATAAAATTTGTTTGTCACTCATATGGACCAATGGGAAATTAAAGCCAAGGATCCATACTTATAGACTATGTAAGTCCGATTTCTCAATTGTATTTGAGAATTTTTCTATAAAATTTTAAAGATTAAAATTGTGTAAATTTTGTTCAGCTCTACGTGAATTTGGCTATTTGTGGGCACATTTATGTTTGTCACTCATTTGGACCAATGGGAAATTAAAGCCAAGGATCCTTACTTATAGACTATGTAAGTCCGATTTCTCAATTGTATTTGAGAATTTTTCTATAAAATTTGTTTGTCACTCATATGGACCAATGGCAAATTAAAGCCAAGGATCCATACTTATAGACTATGTAAGTCCGATTTCTCAATTGTATTTGAGAATTTTTCTATAAAATTTGTTTGTCACTCATATGGACCAATGGCAAATTAAAGCCAAGGATCCATACTTATAGACTATGTAAGCCCGATTTCTCAATTGTATTTGAGAATTTTTCTATAAAATTTGTTTGTCACTCATATGGACCAATGGGAAATTAAAGCCAAGGATCCATACTTATAGACTATGTAAGTCCGATTTCTCAATTGTATTTGAGAATTTTTCTATAAAATTTGTTTGTCACTCATATGGACCAATGGGAAATTAAAGCCAAGGATCCATACTTATAGACTATGTAAGTCCGATTTCTCAATTGTATTTGAGAATTTTTCTATAAAATTTTAAAGATTAAAATTGTGTAAATTTTGTTCAGCTCTACGTGAATTTGGCTATTTGTGGGCACATTTATGTTTGTCACTCATTTGGACCAATGGGAAATTAAAGCCAAGGATCCATACTTATAGACTATGTTAGTCCGATTTCTCAATTGTATTTGAGAATTTTTCTATAAAATTTGTTTGTCACTCATATGGACCAATGGCAAATTAAAGCCAAGGATCCATACTTATAGACTATGTAAGTCCGATTGCTCAATTGTATTTGAGAATTTTTCTATAAAATTTGTTTGTCACTCATATGGACCAATGGCAAATTAAAGCCAAGGATCCATACTTATAGGCTATGTAAGTCCGATTTCTCAATTGTATTTGAGAATTTTTCTATAAAATTTGTTTGTCACTCATATGGACCAATGGCAAATTAAAGCCAAGGATCCATACTTATAGACTATGTAAGTCCGATTTCTCAATTGTATTTGAGAATTTTTCTATAAAATTTGTTTGTCACTCATATGGACCAATGGGAAATTAAAGCCAAGGATCCATACTTATAGACTATGTAAGCCCGATTTCTCAATTGTATTTGAGAATTTTTCTATAAAATTTTAAAGATTAAAATTGTGTAAATTTTGTTCAGCTCTACGGGAATTTGGCTATTTGTGGGCACATTTAAGTTTGTCACTCATATGGACCAATGGGAAATTAAAGCCAAGGATCCATATTTATAGGCTATGTAAGTCCGATTTCTCAATTGTATTTGAGAACTTTTCTATAAAATTTGTTTGTCACTCATATGGACCAATGGGAAATTAAAGCCAAGGATCCATACTTATAGACTATGTAAGTCCGATTTCTCAATTGTATTTGAGAATTTTTCTATAAAATTTTAAAGATTAAAATTGTGTAAATTTTGTTCAGCTCTACGGGAATTTGGCTATTTGTGGGCACATTTAAGTTTGTCACTCATATGGACCAATGGGAAATTAAAGCCAAGGATCCATATTTATAGGCTATGTAAGTCCGATTTCTCAATTGTATTTGAGAACTTTTCTATAAAATTTGTTTGTCACTCATATGGACCAATGGGAAATTAAAGCCAAGGATCCATACTTATAGACTATGTAAGTCCGATTTCTCAATTGTATTTGAGAATTTTTCTATAAAATTTTAAAAATTAAAATTGTGTAAATTTTGTTCAGCTCTACGGGAATTTGGCTATTTGTGGGCACATTTAAGTTTGTCACTCATATGGACCAATGGGAAATTAAAGCCAAGGATCCATATTTATAGGCTATGTAAGTCCGATTTCTCAATTGTATTTGAGAACTTTTCTATAAAATTTGTTTGTCACTCATATGGACCAATGGGAAATTAAAGCCAAGGATCCATACTTATAGACTTTGTAAGTCCGATTTCTCACTTGTATTTGAGAATTTTTCTATAAAATTTGTTTGTCACTCATATGATCCAATGGGAAATTAAAGCCAAGGATCCATACTTATAGACTATGTAAGTCCGATTTCTCAAATGTATTTGAGAATTTTTCTATAAAATTTTAAAGATTAAAATTGTGTAAATTTTGTTCAGCTCTACGGGAATTTGGCTATTTGTGGGCACATTTAAGTTTGTCACTCATATGGACCAATGGGAAATTAAAGCCAAGGATCCATATTTATAGGCTATGTAAGTCCGATTTCTCAATTGTATTTGAGAACTTTTCTATAAAATTTGTTTGTCACTCATATGGACCAATGGGAAATTAAAGCCAAGGATCGATACTTATAGACTATGTAAGTCCGATTTCTCAATTGTATTTGAGAACTTTTCTATAAAATTTGTTTGTCACTCATTTGGACCAATGGGAAATTAAAGCCAAGGATCCATACTTATAGGCTATGTAAGTCCGATTTCTCAATTGTATTTAAGAATTTTTCTATAACATTTGTTTGTCACTCATTTGTACCAATGGGAAATTAAAGCCAAGGATCCATACTTATAGACTATGTAAGTCCGATTTCTCAATTGTATTTAAGAATTTTTCTATAACATTTGTTTGTCACTCATTTGTACCAATGGGAAATTAAAGCCAAGCATCCATACTTATAGGCTATGTAAGTCCGATTTCTCAATTGTATTTAAGAATTTTTCTATAACATTTGTTTGTCACTCATTTGTACCAATGGGAAATTAAAGCCAAGGATCCATACTTATAGACTATGTAAGTCCGATTTCTCAATTGTATTTGAGAATTTTTCTATAAAATTTTAAAGATTAAAATTGTGTAAATTTTGTTCAGCTCTACGGGAATTTGGCTATTTGTGGGCACATTTAAGTTTGTCACTCATATGGACCAATGGGAAATTAAAGCCAAGGATCCATACTTATAGACTATGTAAGTCCGATTTCTCAATTGTATTTAAGAATTTTTCTATAACATTTGTTTGTCACTCATTTGTACCAATGGGAAATTAAAGCCAAGGATCCATACTTACAGACTATGTAAGTCCGATTTCTCAATTGTATTTAAGAATTTTTCTATAACACTTGTTTGTCACTCATTTGGACCAATGGGAAATTAAAGCCAAGGATCCATACTTATAGGCTATGTAAGTCCGATTTCTCAATTGTATTTGAGAACTTTTCTATAAAATTTGTTTGTCACTCATATGGACCAATGGGAAATTAAAGCCAAGGATCCATACTTATAGACTATGTAAGTCCGATTTCTCAATTGTATTTGAGAATTTTTCTATAAAATTTTAAAGATTAAAATTGTGTAAATTTTGTTCAGCTCTACGTGAATTTGGCTATTTGTGGGCACATTTATGTTTCTCACTCATTTGGACCAATAAGAAATTAAAGCCAAGGATCCATACTTATAGACTATGTAAGTCCGATTTCTCAATTGTATTTGAGAATTTTTCTATAAAATTTGTTTGTCACTCATATGGACCAATGGGAAATTAAAGCCAAGGATCCATACTTATAGACTATGTAAGTCCGATTTCTTAATTGTATTTGAGAATTTTTCTATAAAATTTTAAAGATTAAAATTGTGTAAATTTTGTTCAGCTCTACGTGAATTTGGCTATTTGTGGGCACATTTAAGTTTGTCACTCATTTGGACCAATGGGAAATTAAATCCAAGGATCCATACTTATAGACTATGTAAGTCCGATTTCTTAATTGTATTTGAGAATTTTTCTATAAAATTTTAAAGATTAAAATTGTGTAAATTTTGTTCAGCTCTACGTGAATTTGGCTATTTGTGGGCACATTTATGTTTCTCACTCATTTGGACCAATAAGAAATTAAAGCCAAGGATCCATACTTATAGACTATGTAAGTCCGATTTCTCAATTGTATTTGAGAATTTTTCTATAAAATTTGTTTGTCACTCATATGGACCAATGGGAAATTAAAGCCAAGGATCCATACTTATAGACTATGTAAGTCCGATTTCTTAATTGTATTTGAGAATTTTTCTATAACACTTATTTGTCACTCATTTGGACCAATGGGAAATTAAAGCCAAGGATCCATACTTATAGGCTATGTAAGTCCGATTTCTCAATTGTATTTGAGAATTTTTCTATAACACTTATTTGTCACTCATTTGGACCAATGGGAAATTAAAGCCAAGGATCCATACTTATAGGCTATGTAAGTCCGATTTCTCAATTGTATTTAAGAATTTTTCTATAACATTTGTTTGTCACTCATTTGTACCAATGGGAAATTAAAGCCGAGGATCCATACTTATAGACTATGTAAGTCCGATTTCTTAATTGTATTTGAGAATTTTTCTATAAAATTTTAAAGATTAAAATTGTGTAAATTTTGTTCAGCTCTACGTGAATTTGGCTATTTGTGGGCACATTTATGTTTCTCACTCATTTGGACCAATAAGAAATTAAAGCCAAGGATCCATACTTATAGACTATGTAAGTCCGATTTCTCAATTGTATTTGAGAATTTTTCTATAAAATTTGTTTGTCACTCATATGGACCAATGGGAAATTAAAGCCAAGGATCCATACTTATAGACTATGTAAGTCCGATTTCTTAATTGTATTTGAGAATTTTTCTATAACACTTATTTGTCACTCATTTGGACCAATGGGAAATTAAAGCCAAGGATCCATACTTATAGGCTATGTAAGTCCGATTTCTCAATTGTATTTGAGAATTTTTCTATAACACTTATTTGTCACTCATTTGGACCAATGGGAAATTAAAGCCAAGGATCCATACTTATAGGCTATGTAAGTCCGATTTCTCAATTGTATTTGAGAATTTTTCTATAAAATTTTAAAGATTAAAATTGTGTAAATTTTGTTCAGCTCTACGGGAATTTGGCTATTTGTGGGCACATTTAAGTTTGTCACTCATATGGACCAATGGGAAATTAAAGCCAAGGATCCATACTTATAGACTATGTAAGTCCGATTTCTCAATTGTATTTAAGAATTTTTCTATAACATTTGTTTGTCACTCATTTGTACCAATGGGAAATTAAAGCCAAGGATCCATACTTATAGACTATGTAAGTCCGATTTCTCAATTGTATTTAAGAATTTTTCTATAACACTTGTTTGTCACTCATTTGGACCAATGGGAAATTAAAGCCAAGGATCCATACTTATAGGCTATGTAAGTCCGATTTCTCAATTGTATTTGAGAATTTTTCTATAACACTTATTTGTCACTCATTTGGACCAATGGGAAATTAAAGCCAAGGATCCATACTTATAGACTATGTAAGTCCGATTTCTTAATTGTATTTGAGAATTTTTCTATAACACTTATTTGTCACTCATTTGGACCAATAAGAAATTAAAGCCAAGGATCCATACTTATAGACTATGTAAGTCCGATTTCTCAATTGTATTTGAGAATTTTTCTATAAAATTTGTTTGTCACTCATATGGACCAATGGGAAATTAAAGCCAAGGATCCATACTTATAGACTATGTAAGTCCGATTTCTTAATTGTATTTGAGAATTTTTCTATAACACTTATTTGTCACTCATTTGGACCAATGGGAAATTAAAGCCAAGGATCCATACTTATAGGCTATGTAAGTCCGATTTCTCAATTGTATTTGAGAATTTTTCTATAACACTTATTTGTCACTCATTTGGACCAATGGGAAATTAAAGCCAAGGATCCATACTTATAGGCTATGTAAGTCCGATTTCTCAATTGTATTTGAGAATTTTTCTATAAAATTTTAAAGATTAAAATTGTGTAAATTTTGTTCAGCTCTACGGGAATTTGGCTATTTGTGGGCACATTTAAGTTTGTCACTCATATGGACCAATGGGAAATTAAAGCCAAGGATCCATACTTATAGACTATGTAAGTCCGATTTCTCAATTGTATTTAAGAATTTTTCTATAACATTTGTTTGTCACTCATTTGTACCAATGGGAAATTAAAGCCAAGGATCCATACTTATAGACTATGTAAGTCCGATTTCTCAATTGTATTTAAGAATTTTTCTATAACACTTGTTTGTCACTCATTTGGACCAATGGGAAATTAAAGCCAAGGATCCATACTTATAGGCTATGTAAGTCCGATTTCTCAATTGTATTTGAGAACTTTTCTATAAAATTTGTTTGTCACTCATATGGACCAATGGGAAATTAAAGCCAAGGATCCATACTTATAGACTATGTAAGTCCGATTTCTCAATTGTATTTGAGAATTTTTCTATAAAATTTTAAAGATTAAAATTGTGTAAATTTTGTTCAGCTCTACGTGAATTTGGCTATTTGTGGGCACATTTATGTTTCTCACTCATTTGGACCAATAAGAAATTAAAGCCAAGGATCCATACTTATAGACTATGTAAGTCCGATTTCTCAATTGTATTTGAGAATTTTTCTATAAAATTTGTTTGTCACTCATATGGACCAATGGGAAATTAAAGCCAAGGATCCATACTTATAGACTATGTAAGTCCGATTTCTCAATTGTATTTGAGAATTTTTCTATAAAATTTTAAAGATTAAAATTGTGTAAATTTTGTTCAGCTCTACGTGAATTTGGCTATTTGTGGGCACATTTATGTTTCTCACTCATTTGGACCAATAAGAAATTAAAGCCAAGGATCCATACTTATAGACTATGTAAGTCCGATTTCTCAATTGTATTTGAGAATTTTTCTATAAAATTTTAAAGATTAAAATTGTGTAAATTTTATTCAGCTCTACGTGAATTTGGCTATTTGTGGGCACATTTATGTTTCTCACTCATTTGGACCAATAAGAAATTAAAGCCAAGGATCCATACTTATAGACTATGTAAGTCCGATTTCTCAATTGTATTTGAGAATTTTTCTATAAAATTTGTTTGTCACTCATATGGACCAATGGGAAATTAAAGCCAAGGATCCATACTTATAGACTATGTAAGTCCGATTTCTCAATTGTATTTGAGAATTTTTCTATAAAATTTTAAAGATTAAAATTGTGTAAATTTTGTTCAGCTCTACGTGAATTTGGCTATTTGTGGGCACATTTATGTTTCTCACTCATTTGGACCAATAAGAAATTAAAGCCAAGGATCCATACTTATAGACTATGTAAGTCCGATTTCTCAATTGTATTTGAGAATTTTTCTATAAAATTTGTTTGTCACTCATATGGACCAATGGGAAATTAAAGCCAAGGATCCATACTTATAGACTATGTAAGTCCGATTTCTCAATTGTATTTGAGAATTTTTCTATAAAATTTTAAAGATTAAAATTGTGTAAATTTTGTTCAGCTCTACGTGAATTTGGCTATTTGTGGGCACATTTAAGTTTGTCACTCATTTGGACCAATGGGAAATTAAATCCAAGGATCCATACTTATAGACTATGTAAGTCCGATTTCTTAATTGTATTTGAGAATTTTTCTATAAAATTTTAAAGATTAAAATTGTGTAAATTTTGTTCAGCTCTACGTGAATTTGGCTATTTGTGGGCACATTTATGTTTCTCACTCATTTGGACCAATAAGAAATTAAAGCCAAGGATCCATACTTATAGACTATGTAAGTCCGATTTCTCAAT
The DNA here is from genome assembly GCA_947311025.1 of Lypha dubia. Taxonomy (NCBI): domain Eukaryota; kingdom Metazoa; phylum Arthropoda; class Insecta; order Diptera; family Tachinidae; genus Lypha; species Lypha dubia. Next base: position 66,519,802 of record OX371262.1, on the reverse strand, counting down.
TGTATTTGAGAATTTTTCTATAAAATTTGTTTGTCACTCATATGGACCAATGGGAAATTAAAGCCAAGGATCCATACTTATAGACTATGTAAGTCCGATTTCTCAATTGTATTTGAGAATTTTTCTATAAAATTTTAAAGATTAAAATTGTGTAAATTTTGTTCAGCTCTACGTGAATTTGGCTATTTGTGGGCACATTTATGTTTCTCACTCATTTGGACCAATAAGAAATTAAAGCCAAGGATCCATACTTATAGACTATGTAAGTCCGATTTCTCAATTGTATTTGAGAATTTTTCTATAAAATTTGTTTGTCACTCATATGGACCAATGGGAAATTAAAGCCAAGGATCCATACTTATAGACTATGTAAGTCCGATTTCTCAATTGTATTTGAGAATTTTTCTATAAAATTTTAAAGATTAAAATTGTGTAAATTTTGTTCAGCTCTACGTGAATTTGGCTATTTGTGGGCACATTTAAGTTTGTCACTCATTTGGACCAATGGGAAATTAAATCCAAGGATCCATACTTATAGACTATGTAAGTCCGATTTCTTAATTGTATTTGAGAATTTTTCTATAAAATTTTAAAGATTAAAATTGTGTAAATTTTGTTCAGCTCTACGTGAATTTGGCTATTTGTGGGCACATTTATGTTTCTCACTCATTTGGACCAATAAGAAATTAAAGCCAAGGATCCATACTTATAGACTATGTAAGTCCGATTTCTCAATTGTATTTGAGAATTTTTCTATAAAATTTGTTTGTCACTCATATGGACCAATGGGAAATTAAAGCCAAGGATCCATACTTATAGACTATGTAAGTCCGATTTCTTAATTGTATTTGAGAATTTTTCTATAACACTTATTTGTCACTCATTTGGACCAATGGGAAATTAAATCCAAGGATCCATACTTATAGACTATGTAAGTCCGATTTCTCAATTGTATTTGAGAATTTTTCTATAACACTTATTTGTCACTCATTTGTACCAATGGGAAATTAAAGCCAAGGATCCATACTTATAGACTATGTAAGTCCGATTTCTCAATTGTATTTAAGAATTTTTCTATAACACTTGTTTGTCACTCATTTGGACCAATGGGAAATTAAAGCCAAGGATCCATACTTATAGGCTATGTAAGTCCGATTTCTCAATTGTATTTGAGAACTTTTCTATAAAATTTGTTTGTCACTCATATGGACCAATGGGAAATTAAAGCCAAGGATCCATACTTATAGACTATGTAAGTCCGATTTCTCAATTGTATTTGAGAATTTTTCTATAAAATTTTAAAGATTAAAATTGTGTAAATTTTGTTCAGCTCTACGTGAATTTGGCTATTTGTGGGCACATTTATGTTTCTCACTCATTTGGACCAATAAGAAATTAAAGCCAAGGATCCATACTTATAGACTATGTAAGTCCGATTTCTCAATTGTATTTGAGAATTTTTCTATAAAATTTGTTTGTCACTCATATGGACCAATGGGAAATTAAAGCCAAGGATCCATACTTATAGACTATGTAAGTCCGATTTCTCAATTGTATTTAAGAATTTTTCTATAACACTTGTTTGTCACTCATTTGGACCAATGGGAAATTAAAGCCAAGGATCCATACTTATAGACTATGTAAGTCCGATTTCTCAATTGTATTTAAGAATTTTTCTATAACACTTGTTTGTCACTCATTTGGACCAATGGGAAATTAAAGCCAAGGATCCATACTTATAGGCTATGTAAGTCCGATTTCTCAATTGTATTTGAGAATTTTTCTATAAAATTTGTTTGTCACTCATATGGACCAATGGGAAATTAAAGCCAAGGATCCATACTTATAGACTATGTAAGTCCGATTTCTTAATTGTATTTGAGAATTTTTCTATAAAATTTTAATGATTAAAATTGTGTAAATTTTGTTCAGCTCTACGTGAATTTGGCTATTTGTGGGCACATTTAAGTTTGTCACTCATTTGGACCAATGGGAAATTAAATCCAAGGATCCATACTTATAGACTATGTAAGTCCGATTTCTCAATTGTATTTGAAAATTTTTCTATAAAATTTTAAAGATTAAATTTGTGTAAATTTTGTTCAGCTCTACGTGAATTTGGCTATTTGTGGGCACATTTATGTTTCTCACTCATTTGGACCAATAAGAAATTAAAGCCAAGGATCCATACTTATAGACTATGTAAGTCCGATTTCTCAATTGTATTTGAGAATTTTTCTATAAAATTTGTTTGTCACTCATATGGACCAATGTGAAATTAAAGCCAAGGATCCATACTTATAGACTATGTAAGTCCGATTTCTTAATTGTATTTGAGAATTTTTCTATAAAATTTTAAAGATTAAAATTGTGTAAATTTTGTTCAGCTCTACGTGAATTTGGCTATTTGTGGGCACATTTAAGTTTGTCACTCATTTGGACCAATGGGAAATTAAATCCAAGGATCCATACTTATAGACTATGTAAGTCCGATTTCTCAATTGTATTTGAGAATTTTTCTATAAAATTTTAAAGATTAAAATTGTGTAAATTTTGTTCAGCTCTACGTGAATTTGGCTATTTGTGGGCACATTTATGTTTCTCACTCATTTGGACCAATAAGAAATTAAAGCCAAGGATCCATACTTATAGACTATGTAAGTCCGATTTCTCAATTGTATTTGAGAATTTTTCTATAAAATTTGTTTGTCACTCATATGGACCAATGGGAAATTAAAGCCAAGGATCCATACTTATAGACTATGTAAGTCCGATTTCTTAATTGTATTTGAGAATTTTTCTATAAAATTTTAAAGATTAAAATTGTGTAAATTTTGTTCAGCTCTACGTGAATTTGGCTATTTGTGGGCACATTTATGTTTCTCACTCATTTGGACCAATAAGAAATTAAAGCCAAGGATCCATACTTATAGACTATGTAAGTCCGATTTCTCAATTGTATTTGAGAATTTTTCTATAAAATTTGTTTGTCACTCATATGGACCAATGGGAAATTAAAGCCAAGGATCCATACTTATAGACTATGTAAGTCCGATTTCTTAATTGTATTTGAGAATTTTTCTATAAAATTTTAAAGATTAAAATTGTGTAAATTTTGTTCAGCTCTACGTGAATTTGGCTATTTGTGGGCACATTTATGTTTCTCACTCATTTGGACCAATAAGAAATTAAAGCCAAGGATCCATACTTATAGACTATGTAAGTCCGATTTCTCAATTGTATTTGAGAATTTTTCTATAAAATTTGTTTGTCACTCATTTGTACCAATGGGAAATTAAAGCCAAGGATCCATACTTATAGACTATGTAAGTCCGATTTCTTAATTGTATTTGAGAATTTTTCTATAAAATTTTAAAGATTAAAATTGTGTAAATTTTGTTCAGCTCTACGTGAATTTGGCTATTTGTGGGCACATTTATGTTTCTCACTCATTTGGACCAATAAGAAATTAAAGCCAAGGATCCATACTTATAGACTATGTAAGTCCGATTTCTCAATTGTATTTGAGAATTTTTCTATAAAATTTGTTTGTCACTCATATGGACCAATGGGAAATTAAAGCCAAGGATCCATACTTATAGACTATGTAAGTCCGATTTCTTAATTGTATTTGAGAATTTTTCTATAACACTTATTTGTCACTCATTTGGACCAATGGGAAATTAAATCCAAGGATCCATACTTATAGACTATGTAAGTCCGATTTCTCAATTGTATTTGAGAATTTTTCTATAACACTTATTTGTCACTCATTTGGACCAATGGGAAATTAAAGCCAAGGATCCATACTTATAGGCTATGTAAGTCCGATTTCTCAATTGTATTTAAGAATTTTTCTATAACATTTGTTTGTCACTCATTTGTACCAATGGGAAATTAAAGCCAAGGATCCATACTTATAGACTATGTAAGTCCGATTTCTCAATTGTATTTAAGAATTTTTCTATAACATTTGTTTGTCACTCATTTGTACCAATGGGAAATTAAAGCCAAGGATCCATACTTATAGGCTATGTAAGTCCGATTTCTCAATTGTATTTAAGAATTTTTCTATAACATTTGTTTGTCACTCATTTGTACCAATGGGAAATTAAAGCCAAGGATCCATACTTATAGACTATGTAAGTCCGATTTCTCAATTGTATTTGAGAATTTTTCTATAAAATTTTAAAGATTAAAATTGCGTAAATTTTGTTCAGCTCTACGTGAATTTAGCTATTTGTGGGCACATTTATGTTTCTCACTCATTTGGACCAATAAGAAATTAAAGCCAAGGATCCATACTTATAGACAATGTAAGTCCGATTTCTCAATTGTATTTAAGAATTTTTCTATAACATTTGCTTGTCACTCATTTGTACCAATGGGAAATTAAAGCCAAGGATCCATACTTATAGGCTATGTAAGTCCGATTTCTCAATTGTATTTGAGAACTTTTCTATAAAATTTGTTTGTCACTCATATGGACCAATGGGAAATTAAAGCCAAGGATCCATACTTATAGACTATGTAAGTCCGATTTCTCAATTGTATTTGAGAATTTTTCTATAACATTTGTTTGTCACTCATATGGACCAATGGGAAATTAAAGCCAAGGATCCATACTTATAGACTATGTAAGTCCGATTTCTCAATTGTATTTGAGAATTTTTCTATAAAATTTTAAAGATTAAAATTGTGTAAATTTTGTTCAGCTCTACGGGAATTTGGCTATTTGTGGGCACATTTATGTTTCTCACTCATTTGGACCAATAAGAAATTAAAGCCAAGGATCCATACTTATAGACTATGTAAGTCCGATTTCTCAATTGTATTTAAGAATTTTTCTATAACATTTGTTTGTCACTCATTTGGACCAATGGGATATTAAAGCCAAGGATCCATACTTATAGGCTATGTAAGTCCGATTTCTCAATTGTATTTGAGAACTTTTCTATAAAATTTGTTTGTCACTCATATGGACCAATGGGAAATTAAAGCCAAGGATCCATACTTATAGACTATGTAAGTCCGATTTCTCAATTGTATTTGAGAATTTTTCTATAAAATTTTAAAGATTAAAATTGTGTAAATTTTGTTCAGCTCTACGGGAATTTGGCTATTTGTGGGCACATTTATGTTTCTCACTCATTTGGACCAATAAGAAATTAAAGCCAAGGATCCATACTTATAGACTATGTAAGTCCGATTTCTCAATTGTATTTGAGAATTTTTCTATAAAATTTGTTTGTCACTCATATGGACCAATGGGAAATTAAAGCCAAGGATCCATACTTATAGACTATGTAAGTCCGATTTCTTAATTGTATTTGAGAATTTTTCTATAAAATTTTAAAGATTAAAATTGTGTAAATTTTGTTCAGCTCTACGTGAATTTGGCTATTTGTGGGCACATTTATGTTTCTCACTCATTTGGACCAATAAGAAATTAAAGCCAAGGATCCATACTTATAGACTATGTAAGTCCGATTTCTCAATTGTATTTGAGAATTTTTCTATAAAATTTGTTTGTCACTCATTTGTACCAATGGGAAATTAAAGCCAAGGATCCATACTTATAGACTATGTAAGTCCGATTTCTTAATTGTATTTGAGAATTTTTCTATAAAATTTTAAAGATTAAAATTGTGTAAATTTTGTTCAGCTCTACGTGAATTTGGCTATTTGTGGGCACATTTATGTTTCTCACTCATTTGGACCAATAAGAAATTAAAGCCAAGGATCCATACTTATAGACTATGTAAGTCCGATTTCTCAATTGTATTTGAGAATTTTTCTATAAAATTTGTTTGTCACTCATATGGACCAATGGGAAATTAAAGCCAAGGATCCATACTTATAGACTATGTAAGTCCGATTTCTTAATTGTATTTGAGAATTTTTCTATAACACTTATTTGTCACTCATTTGGACCAATGGGAAATTAAATCCAAGGATCCATACTTATAGACTATGTAAGTCCGATTTCTCAATTGTATTTGAGAATTTTTCTATAACACTTATTTGTCACTCATTTGGACCAATAAGAAATTAAAGCCAAGGATCCATACTTATAGACTATGTAAGTCCGATTTCTCAATTGTATTTAAGAATTTTTCTATAACATTTGTTTGTCACTCATTTGTACCAATGGGAAATTAAAGCCAAGGATCCATACTTATAGTCTATGTAAGTCCGATTTCTCAATTGTATTTAAGAATTTTTCTATAACACTTGTTTGTCACTCATTTGGACCAATGGGAAATTAAAGCCAAGGATCCATACTTATAGGCTATGTAAGTCCGATTTCTCAATTGTATTTGAGAACTTTTCTATAAAATTTGTTTGTCACTCATATGGACCAATGGGAAATTAAAGCCAAGGATCCATACTTATAGACTATGTAAGTCCGATTTCTCAATTGTATTTGAGAATTTTTCTATAAAATTTTAAAGATTAAAATTGTGTAAATTTTGTTCAGCTCTACGTGAATTTGGCTATTTGTGGGCACATTTATGTTTCTCACTCATTTGGACCAATAAGAAATTAAAGCCAAGGATCCATACTTATAGACTATGTAAGTCCGATTTCTCAATTGTATTTGAGAATTTTTCTATAAAATTTGTTTGTCACTCATATGGACCAATGGGAAATTAAAGCCAAGGATCCATACTTATAGACTATGTAAGTCCGATTTCTTAATTGTATTTGAGAATTTTTCTATAAAATTTTAAAGATTAAAATTGTGTAAATTTTGTTCAGCTCTACGTGAATTTGGCTATTTGTGGGCACATTTAAGTTTGTCACTCATTTGGACCAATGGGAAATTAAATCCAAGGATCCATACTTATAGACTATGTAAGTCCGATTTCTTAATTGTATTTGAGAATTTTTCTATAAAATTTTAAAGATTAAAATTGTGTAAATTTTGTTCAGCTCTACGTGAATTTGGCTATTTGTGGGCACATTTATGTTTCTCACTCATTTGGACCAATAAGAAATTAAAGCCAAGGATCCATACTTATAGACTATGTAAGTCCGATTTCTTAATTGTATTTGAGAATTTTTCTATAAAATTTTAAAGATTAAAATTGTGTAAATTTTGTTCAGCTCTACGTGAATTTGGCTATTTGTGGGCACATTTATGTTTCTCACTCATTTGGACCAATAAGAAATTAAAGCCAAGGATCCATACTTATAGACTATGTAAGTCCGATTTCTCAATTGTATTTGAGAATTTTTCTATAAAATTTGTTTGTCACTCATATGGACCAATGGGAAATTAAAGCCAAGGATCCATACTTATAGACTATGTAAGTCCGATTTCTTAATTGTATTTGAGAATTTTTCTATAACACTTATTTGTCACTCATTTGGACCAATGGGAAATTAAATCCAAGGATCCATACTTATAGACTATGTAAGTCCGATTTCTCAATTGTTTTTGAGAATTTTTCTATAACACTTATTTGTCACTCATTTGGACCAATGGGAAATTAAAGCCAAGGATCCATACTTATAGACTATGTAAGTCCGATTTCTTAATTGTATTTGAGAATTTTTCTATAAAATTTTAAAGATTAAAATTGTGTAAATTTTGTTCAGCTCTACGTGAATTTGGCTATTTGTGGGCACATTTAAGTTTGTCACTCATTTGGACCAATGGGAAATTAAATCCAAGGATCCATACTTATAGACTATGTAAGTCCGATTTCTTAATTGTATTTGAGAATTTTTCTATAAAATTTGTTTGTCACTCATATGGACCAATGGGAAATTAAAGCCAAGGATCCATACTTATAGACTATGTAAGTCCGATTTCTCAATTGTATTTGAGAATTTTTCTATAACACTTGTTTGTCACTCATTTGGACCAATATGAAATTAAAGCCAAGGATCCATACTTATAGACTATGTAAGTCCGATTTCTCAATTGTATTTGAGAATTTTTCTATAAAATTTGTTTGTCACTCATATGGACCAATGGGAAATTAAAGCCAAGGATCCATACTTATAGACTATGTAAGTCCGATTTCTCAATTGTATTTGAGAATTTTTCTATAACACTTGTTTGTCACTCATTTGGACCAATGGGAAATTAAAGCCAAGGATCCATTCTTATAGACTATGTAGTCAATTGTATTTGACAATTTTTCTATAAAATTTTTAAGATTAAAATTGTGTAAATTTTGTTCAGCTCTACGTGAATTTGTCTATTTGTGGGCACATTTATGTTTGTCACTCATTTGGACCAATAAGAAATTAAAGCCAAGGATCCATACTTATAGGCCATGTAAGTCCGATTTCTCAATTGTATTTGAGAATTTTTCTATAACACTTGTTTGTCACTCATTTGGACCAATATGAAATTAAAGCCAAGGATCCATACTTATAGACTATGTAAGTCCGATTTCTCAATTGTATTTGAGAATTTTTCTATAACACTTGTTTGTCACTCATTTGGACCAATGGGAAATTAAAGCCAAGGATCCATTCTTATAGACTATGTAGTCAATTGTATTTGACAATTTTTCTATAAAATTTTTAAGATTAAAATTGTGTAAATTTTGTTCAGCTCTACGTGAATTTGTCTATTTGTGGGCACATTTATGTTTGTCACTCATATGGACCAATGGGAAATTAAAGCCAAGGATCCATACTTATAGACTATGTAAGTCCGATTTCTCAATTGTATTTGAGAATTTTTCTATAACACTTATTTGTCACTCATTTGGACCAATGGGAAATTAAAGCCAAGGATCCATACTTATAGACTATATAAGTCCGATTTCTCAATTGTATTTGATAATTTTTCTATAACACTTATTTGTCACTCATTTGGACCAATGGGAAATTAAAGCCAAGGATCCATACTTATAGGCTATGTAAGTCCGATTTCTCAATTGTATTTGAGAACTTTTCTATAAAATTTGTTTGTCACTCATATGGACCAATGGGAAATTAAAGCCAAGGATCCATACTTATAGACTATGTAAGTCCGATTTCTCAATTGTATTTGAGAATTTTTCTATAACACTTATTTGTCACTCATTTGGACCAATGGGAAATTAAAGCCAAGGATCCATACTTATAGGCTATGTAAGTCCGATTTCTCAATTGTATTTGAGAACTTTTCTATAAAATTTGTTTGTCACTCATATGGACCAATGGGAAATTAAAGCCAAGGATCCATACTTATAGACTATGTAAGTCCGATTTCTCAATTGTATTTGAGAATTTTTCTATAACACTTATTTGTCACTCATTTGGACCAATGGGAAATTAAAGCCAAGGATCCATACTTATAGACTATGTAAGTCCGATTTCTCAATTGTATTTAAGAATTTTTCTATAACATTTGTTTGTCACTCATTTGTACCAATGGGAAATTAAAGCCAAGGATCCATACTTATAGACTATGTAAGTCCGATTTCTCAATTGTATTTGAGAATTTTTCTATAACACTTGTTTGTCACTCATTTGGACCAATGGGAAATTAAAGCCAAGGATCCATACTTATAGACTATGTAAGTCCGATTTCTCAATTGTATTTGAGAATTTTTCTATAAAATTTGTTTGTCACTCATATGGACCAATGGGAAATTAAAGCCAAGGATCCATACTTATAGACTATGTAAGTCCGATTTCTCAATTGTATTTGAGAATTTTTCTATAACACTTGTTTGTCACTCATTTGGACCAATGGGAAATTAAAGCCAAGGATCCATACTTATAGACTATGTAAGTCCGATTTCTTAATTGTATTTGAGAATTTTTCTATAAAATTTGTTTGTCACTCATATGGACCAATGGGAAATTAAAGCCAAGGATCCATACTTATAGACTATGTAAGTCCGATTTCTTAATTGTATTTGAGAATTTTTCTATAAAATTTTAAAGATTAAAATTGTGTAAATTTTGTTCAGCTCTACGTGAATTTGGCTATTTGTGGGTACATTTATGTTTCTCACTCATTTGGACCAATAAGAAATTAAAGCCAATGATCCATACTTATAGACTATGTAAGTCCGATTTCTCAATTGTATTTGAGAATTTTTCTATAAAATTTGTTTGTCACTCATATGGACCAATGGGAAATTAAAGCCAAGGATCCATACTTATAGACTATGTAAGTCCGATTTCTTAATTGTATTTGAGAATTTTTCTATAAAATTTTAAAGATTAAAATTGTGTAAATTTTGTTCAGCTCTACGTGAATTTGGCTATTTGTGGGCACATTTAAGTTTGTCACTCATTTGGACCAATGGGAAATTAAATCCAAGGATCCATACTTATAGACTATGTAAGTCCGATTTCTCAATTGTATTTGAGAATTTTTCTATAAAATTTGTTTGTCACTCATATGGACCAATGGGAAATTAAAGCCAAGGATCCATACTTATAGACTATGTAAGTCCGATTTCTTAATTGTATTTGAGAATTTTTCTATAAAATTTTAAAGATTAAAATTGTGTAAATTTTGTTCAGCTCTACGTGAATTTGGCTATTTGTGGGTACATTTATGTTTCTCACTCATTTGGACCAATAAGAAATTAAAGCCAAGGATCCATACTTATAGACTATGTAAGTCCGATTTCTCAATTGTATTTGAGAATTTTTCTATAAAATTTGTTTGTCACTCATATGGACCAATGGGAAATTAAAGCCAAGGATCCATACTTATAGACTATGTAAGTCCGATTTCTTAATTGTATTTGAGAATTTTTCTATAAAATTTTAAAGATTAAAATTGTGTAAATTTTGTTCAGCTCTACGTGAATTTGGCTATTTGTGGGCACATTTATGTTTCTCACTCATTTGTACCAATGGGAAATTAAAGCCAAGGATCCATTCTTATAGACAATGTTAGTCCGATTTCTCAATTGTATTTGAGAATTTTTCTATAAAATTTGTTTGTCACTCATATGGACCAATGGGAAATTAAAGCCAAGGATCCATACTTATAGACTATGTAATTCCGATTTCTCAATTGTATTTGATAATTTTTCTATAACACTTATTTGTCACTCATTTGGACCAATGGGAAATTAAAGCCAAGGATCCATACTTATAGGCTATGTAAGTCCGATTTCTCAATTGTATTTGAGAACTTTTCTATAAAATTTGTTTGTCACTCATATGGACCAATGGGAAATTAAAGCCAAGGATCCATACTTATAGACTATGTAAGTCCGATTTCTCAATTGTATTTGAGAATTTTTCTATAACACTTATTTGTCACTCATTTGGACCAATGGGAAATTAAAGCCAAGGATCCATACTTATAGGCTATGTAAGTCCGATTTCTCAATTGTATTTGAGAACTTTTCTATAAAATTTGTTTGTCACTCATATGGACCAATGGGAAATTAAAGCCAAGGATCCATACTTATAGACTATGTAAGTCCGATTTCTCAATTGTATTTGAGAATTTTTCTATAAAATTTGTTTGTCACTCATATGGACCAATGGGAAATTAAAGCCAAGGATCCATACTTATAGACTATGTAATTCCGATTTCTCAATTGTATTTGATAATTTTTCTATAACACTTATTTGTCACTCATTTGGACCAATGGGAAATTAAAGCCAAGGATCCATACTTATAGGCTATGTAAGTCCGATTTCTCAATTGTATTTGAGAACTTTTCTATAAAATTTGTTTGTCACTCATATGGACCAATGGGAAATTAAAGCCAAGGATCCATACTTATAGACTATGTAAGTCCGATTTCTCAATTGTATTTGAGAATTTTTCTATAAAACTTATTTGTCACTCATTTGGACCAATGGGAAATTAAAGCCAAGGATCCATACTTATAGGCTATGTAAGTCCGATTTCTCAATTGTATTTGAGAACTTTTCTATAAAATTTGTTTGTCACTCATATGGACCAATGGGAAATTAAAGCCAAGGATCCATACTTATAGACTATGTAAGTCCGATTTCTCAATTGTATTTGAGAATTTTTCTATAAAATTTGTTTGTCACTCATATGGACCAATGGGAAATTAAAGCCAAGGATCCATACTTATAGACTATGTAAGTCCGATTTCTCAATTGTATTTGAGAATTTTTCTATAAAATTTGTTTGTCACTCATATGGACCAATGGGAAATTAAAGCCAAGGATCCATACTTATAGACTATGTAAGTCCGATTTCTCAATTGTATTTGAGAATTTTTCTATAAAATTTGTTTGTCACTCATATGGACCAATGGGAAATTAAAGCCAAGGATCCATACTTATAGACTATGTAAGTCCGATTTCTCAATTGTATTTGAGAATTTTTCTATAAAATTTTAAAGATTAAAATTGTGTAAATTTTGTTCAGCTCTACGGGAATTTGGCTATTTGTGGGCACATTTAAGTTTGTCACTCATATGGACCAATGGGAAATTAAAGCCAAGGATCCATATTTATAGGCTATGTAAGTCCGATTTCTCAATTGTATTTGAGAACTTTTCTATAAAATTTGTTTGTCACTCATATGGACCAATGGGAAATTAAAGCCAAGGATCCATACTTATAGACTATGTAAGTCCGATTTCTCAATTGTATTTGAGAATTTTTCTATAAAATTTTAAAGATTAAAATTGTGTAAATTTTGTTCAGCTCTACGGGAATTTGGCTATTTGTGGGCACATTTAAGTTTGTCACTCATATGGACCAATGGGAAATTAAAGCCAAGGATCCATATTTATAGGCTATGTAAGTCCGATTTCTCAATTGTATTTGAGAACTTTTCTATAAAATTTGTTTGTCACTCATATGGACCAATGGGAAATTAAAGCCAAGGATCCATACTTATAGACTATGTAAGTCCGATTTCTCAATTGTATTTAAGAATTTTTCTATAACATTTGTTTGTCACTCATATGGACCAATGGGAAATTAAAGCCAAGGATCCATACTTATAGGCTATGTAAGTCCGATTTCTCAATTGTATTTAAGAATTTTTCTATAAAATTTGTTTGTCACTCATATGGACCAATGGGAAATTAAAGCCAAGGATCCATACTTATAGGCTATGTAAGTCCGATTTCTCAATTGTATTTAAGAATTTTTCTATAAAATTTGTTTGTCACTCATATGGACCAATGGGAAATTAAAGCCAAGGATCCATACTTATAGACTATGTAAGTCCGATTTCTCAATTGTATTTAAGAATTTTTCTATAAAATTTGTTTGTCACTCATATGGACCAATGGGAAATTAAAGCCAAGGATCCATACTTATAGACTATGTAAGTCCGATTTCTCAATTGTATTTGAGAACTTTTCTATAAATCTTGTTTGTCACTCATATGGACCAATGGGAAATTAAAGCCAAGGATCCATACTTATAGACTATGTAAGTCCGATTTCTCAATTGTATTTGAGAATTTTTCTATAAAATTTTAAAGATTAAAATTGTGTAAATTTTGTTCAGCTCTACGGGAATTTGGCTATTTGTGGGCACATTTAAGTTTGTCACTCATATGGACCAATGGGAAATTAAAGCCAAGGATCCATATTTATAGGCTATGTAAGTCCGATTTCTCAATTGTATTTGAGAACTTTTCTATAAAATTTGTTTGTCACTCATATGGACCAATGGGAAATTAAAGCCAAGGATCCATACTTATAGACTATGTAAGTCCGATTTCTCAATTGTATTTAAGAATTTTTCTATAACATTTGTTTGTCACTCATTTGTACCAATGGGAAATTAAAGCCAAGGATCCATACTTATAGACTATGTAAGTCCGATTTCTCAATTGTATTTAAGAATTTTTCTATAACACTTGTTTGTCACTCATTTGGACCAATGGGAAATTAAAGCCAAGGATCCATACTTATAGACTATGTAAGTCCGATTTCTCAATTGTATTTGAGAATTTTTCTATAAAATTTGTTTGTCACTCATATGGACCAAAGGGAAATTAAAGCCAAGGATCCATACTTATAGACTATGTAAGTCCGATTTCTCAATTGTATTTGAGAATTTTTCTATAAAATTTGTTTGTCACTCATATGGACCAATGGGAAATTAAAGCCAAGGATCCATACTTATAGACTATGTAAGTCCGATTTCTCAATTGTATTTGAGAATTTTTCTATAAAATTTGTTTGTCACTCATATGGACCAATGGGAAATTAAAGCCAAGGATCCATACTTATAGACTATGTAAGTCCGATTTCTCAATTGTATTTGAGAATTTTTCTATAAAATTTGTTTGTCACTCATATGGACCAATGGGAAATTAAAGCCAAGGATCCATACTTATAGACTATGTAAGTCCGATTTCTCAATTGTATTTGAGAATTTTTCTATAAAATTTTAAAGATTAAAATTGTGTAAATTTTGTTCAGCTCTACGGGAATTTGGCTATTTGTGGGCACATTTAAGTTTGTCACTCATATGGACCAATGGGAAATTAAAGCCAAGGATCCATACTTATAGACTATGTAAGTCCGATTTCTCAATTGTATTTGAGAAATTTTCTATAAAATTTGTTTGTCACTCATATGGACCAATGGGAAATTAAAGCCAAGGATCCATACTTATAGACTATGTAAGTCCGATTTCTCAATTGTATTTGAGAATTTTTCTATAAAATTTGTTTGTCACTCATTTGGACCAATGGGAAATTAAAGCCAAGGATCCATACTTATAGGCTATGTAAGTCCGATTTCTCAATTGTATTTGAGAACTTTTCTATAAAATTTGTTTGTCACTCATATGGACCAATGGGAAATTAAAGCCAAGGATCCATACTTATAGACTATGTAAGTCCGATTTCTCAATTGTATTTGAGAATTTTTCTATAAAATTTTAAAGATTAAAATTGTGTAAATTTTGTTCAGCTCTACGTGAATTTGGCTATTTGTGGGCACATTTATGTTTCTCACTCATTTGGACCAATAAGAAATTAAAGCCAAGGATCCATACTTATAGACTATGTAAGTCCGATTTCTTAATTGTATTTGAGAATTTTTCTATAAAATTTTAAAGATTAAAATTGTGTAAATTTTGTTCAGCTCTACGTGAATTTGGCTATTTGTGGGCACATTTAAGTTTGTCACTCATTTGGACCAATGGGAAATTAAATCCAAGGATCCATACTTATAGACTATGTAAGTCCGATTTCTTAATTGTATTTGAGAATTTTTCTATAAAATTTGTTTGTCACTCATTTGGACCAATGGGAAATTAAAGCCAAGGATCCATACTTATAGGCTATGTAAGTCCGATTTCTCAATTGTATTTGAGAACTTTTCTATAAAATTTGTTTGTCACTCATATGGACCAATGGGAAATTAAAGCCAAGGATCCATACTTATAGACTATGTAAGTCCGATTTCTCAATTGTATTTGAGAATTTTTCTATAAAATTTTAAAGATTAAAATTGTGTAAATTTTGTTCAGCTCTACGTGAATTTGGCTATTTGTGGGCACATTTATGTTTCTCACTCATTTGGACCAATAAGAAATTAAAGCCAAGGATCCATACTTATAGACTATGTAAGTCCGATTTCTTAATTGTATTTGAGAATTTTTCTATAAAATTTTAAAGATTAAAATTGTGTAAATTTTGTTCAGCTCTACGTGAATTTGGCTATTTGTGGGCACATTTATGTTTCTCACTCATTTGGACCAATAAGAAATTAAAGCCAAGGATCCATTCTTATAGACTATGTAAGTCCGATTTCTTAATTGTATTTGAGAATTTTTCTATAACACTTATTTGTCACTCATTTGGACCAATGGGAAATTAAAGCCAAGGATCCATACTTATAGACTATGTAAGTCCGATTTCTTAATTGTATTTGAGAATTTTTCTATAAAATTTTAAAGATAAAAATTGTGTAAATTTTGTTCAGCTCTACGTGAATTTGGCTATTTGTGGGCACATTTATGTTTCTCACTCATTTGGACCAATAAGAAATTAAAGCCAAGGATCCATACTTATAGACTATGTAAGTCCGATTTCTCAATTGTATTTGAGAATTTTTCTATAAAATTTGTTTGTCACTCATATGGACCAATGGGAAATTAAAGCCAAGGATCCATACTTATAGACTATGTAAGTCCGATTTCTTAATTGTATTTAAGAATTTTTCTATAACATTTGTTTGTCACTCATTTGTACCAATGGGAAATTAAAGCCAAGGATCCATACTTATAGACTATGTAAGTCCGATTTCTCAATTGTATTTAAGAATTTTTCTATAACACTTGTTTGTCACTCATTTGGACCAATGGGAAATTAAAGCCAAGGATCCATACTTATAGACTATGTAAGTCCGATTTCTCAATTGTATTTGAGAATTTTTCTATAAAATTTGTTTGTCACTCATATGGACCAATGGGAAATTAAAGCCAAGGATCCATACTTATAGACTATGTAAGTCCGATTTCTCAATTGTATTTGAGAATTTTTCTATAAAATTTGTTTGTCACTCATATGGACCAATGGGAAATTAAAGCCAAGGATCCATACTTATAGACTATGTAAGTCCGATTTCTCAATTGTATTTGAGAATTTTTCTATAAAATTTGTTTGTCACTCATATGGACCAATGGGAAATTAAAGCCAAGGATCCATACTTATAGACTATGTAAGTCCGATTTCTCAATTGTATTTGAGAATTTTTCTATAAAATTTGTTTGTCACTCATATGGACCAATGGGAAATTAAAGCCAAGGATCCATACTTATAGACTATGTAAGTCCGATTTCTCAATTGTATTTGAGAATTTTTCTATAAAATTTGTTTGTCACTCATATGGACCAATGGGAAATTAAAGCCAAGGATCCATACTTATAGACTATGTAAGTCCGATTTCTCAATTGTATTTGAGAATTTTTCTATAAAATTTGTTTGTCACTCATATGGACCAATGGGAAATTAAAGCCAAGGATCCATACTTATAGACTATGTAAGTCCGATTTCTCAATTGTATTTGAGAATTTTTCTATAAAATTTTAAAGATTAAAATTGTGTAAATTTTGTTCAGCTCTACGGGAATTTGGCTATTTGTGGGCACATTTAAGTTTGTCACTCATATGGACCAATGGGAAATTAAAGCCAAGGATCCATACTTATAGACTATGTAAGTCCGATTTCTCAATTGTATTTGAGAAATTTTCTATAAAATTTGTTTGTCACTCATATGGACCAATGGGAAATTAAAGCCAAGGATCCATACTTATAGACTATGTAAGTCCGATTTCTCAATTGTATTTGAGAATTTTTCTATAAAATTTGTTTGTCACTCATTTGGACCAATGGGAAATTAAAGCCAAGGATCCATACTTATAGACTATGTAAGTCCGATTTCTCAATTGTATTTGAGAATTTTTCTATAAAATTTGTTTGTCACTCATATGGACCAATGGGAAATTAAAGCCAAGTATCCATACTTATAGACTATGTAAGTCCGATTTCTCAATTGTATTTGAGAATTTTTCTATAAAATTTTAAAGATTAAAATTGTGTAAATTTTGTTCAGCTCTACGGGAATTTGGCTATTTGTGGGCACATTTAAGTTTGTCACTCATATGGACCAATGGGAAATTAAAGCCAAGGATCCATACTTATAGACTATGTAAGTCCGATTTCTCAATTGTATTTGAGAAATTTTCTATAAAATTTGTTTGTCACTCATATGGACCAATGGGAAATTAAAGCCAAGGATCCATACTTATAGACTATGTAAGTCCGATTTCTCAATTGTATTTGAGAATTTTTCTATAAAATTTTAAAGATTAAAATTGTGTAAATTTTGTTCAGCTCTACGTGAATTTGGCTATTTGTGGGCACATTTATGTTTCTCACTCATTTGGACCAATAAGAAATTAAAGCCAAGGATCCATACTTATAGACTATGTAAGTCCGATTTCTTAATTGTATTTGAGAATTTTTCTATAAAATTTTAAAGATTAAAATTGTGTAAATTTTGTTCAGCTCTACGTGAATTTGGCTATTTGTGGGCACATTTAAGTTTGTCACTCATTTGGACCAATGGGAAATTAAATCCAAGGATCCATACTTATAGACTATGTAAGTCCGATTTCTTAATTGTATTTGAGAATTTTTCTATAAAATTTGTTTGTCACTCATTTGGACCAATGGGAAATTAAAGCCAAGGATCCATACTTATAGGCTATGTAAGTCCGATTTCTCAATTGTATTTGAGAACTTTTCTATAAAATTTGTTTGTCACTCATATGGACCAATGGGAAATTAAAGCCAAGGATCCATACTTATAGACTATGTAAGTCCGATTTCTCAATTGTATTTGAGAATTTTTCTATAAAATTTTAAAGATTAAAATTGTGTAAATTTTGTTCAGCTCTACGTGAATTTGGCTATTTGTGGGCACATTTATGTTTCTCACTCATTTGGACCAATAAGAAATTAAAGCCAAGGATCCATACTTATAGACTATGTAAGTCCGATTTCTTAATTGTATTTGAGAATTTTTCTATAAAATTTTAAAGATTAAAATTGTGTAAATTTTGTTCAGCTCTACGTGAATTTGGCTATTTGTGGGCACATTTATGTTTCTCACTCATTTGGACCAATAAGAAATTAAAGCCAAGGATCCATTCTTATAGACTATGTAAGTCCGATTTCTTAATTGTATTTGAGAATTTTTCTATAACACTTATTTGTCACTCATTTGGACCAATGGGAAATTAAAGCCAAGGATCCATACTTATAGACTATGTAAGTCCGATTTCTTAATTGTATTTGAGAATTTTTCTATAAAATTTTAAAGATAAAAATTGTGTAAATTTTGTTCAGCTCTACGTGAATTTGGCTATTTGTGGGCACATTTATGTTTCTCACTCATTTGGACCAATAAGAAATTAAAGCCAAGGATCCATACTTATAGACTATGTAAGTCCGATTTCTCAATTGTATTTGAGAATTTTTCTATAAAATTTGTTTGTCACTCATATGGACCAATGGGAAATTAAAGCCAAGGATCCATACTTATAGACTATGTAAGTCCGATTTCTTAATTGTATTTAAGAAATTTTCTATAACATTTGTTTGTCACTCATTTGTACCAATGGGAAATTAAAGCCAAGGATCCATACTTATAGACTATGTAAGTCCGATTTCTCAATTGTATTTAAGAATTTTTCTATAACACTTGTTTGTCACTCATTTGGACCAATGGGAAATTAAAGCCAAGGATCCATACTTATAGACTATGTAAGTCCGATTTCTCAATTGTATTTGAGAATTTTTCTATAAAATTTGTTTGTCACTCATATGGACCAATGGGAAATTAAAGCCAAGGATCCATACTTATAGACTATGTAAGTCCGATTTCTCAATTGTATTTGAGAATTTTTCTATAAAATTTGTTTGTCACTCATATGGACCAATGGGAAATTAAAGCCAAGGATCCATACTTATAGACTATGTAAGTCCGATTTCTCAATTGTATTTGAGAATTTTTCTATAAAATTTTAAAGATTAAAATTGTGTAAATTTTGTTCAGCTCTACGGGAATTTGGCTATTTGTGGGCACATTTAAGTTTGTCACTCATATGGACCAATGGGAAATTAAAGCCAAGGATCCATATTTATAGGCTATGTAAGTCCGATTTCTCAATTGTATTTGAGATCTTTTCTATAAAATTTGTTTGTCACTCATATGGACCAATGGGAAATTAAAGCCAAGGATCCATACTTATAGACTATGTAAGTCCGATTTCTCAATTGTATTTGAGAATTTTTCTATAAAATTTTAAAGATTAAAATTGTGTAAATTTTGTTCAGCTCTACGGGAATTTGGCTATTTGTGGGCACATTTAAGTTTGTCACTCATATGGACCAATGGGAAATTAAAGCCAAGGATCCATATTTATAGGCTATGTAAGTCCGATTTCTCAATTGTATTTAAGAACTTTTCTATAAAATTTGTTTGTCACTCATATGGACCAATGGGAAATTAAAGCCAAGGATCCATACTTATAGACTATGTAAGTCCGATTTCTCAATTGTATTTGAGAATTTTTCTATAAAATTTTAAAGATTAAAATTGTGTAAATTTTGTTCAGCTCTACGTGAATTTGGCTATTTGTGGGCACATTTATGTTTCTCACTCATTTGGACCAATAAGAAATTAAAGCCAAGGATCCATACTTATAGACTATGTAAGTCCGATTTCTTAATTGTATTTGAGAATTTTTCTATAAAATTTTAAAGATTAAAATTGTGTAAATTTTGTTCAGCTCTACGTGAATTTGGCTATTTGTGGGCACATTTATGTTTCTCACTCATTTGGACCAATAAGAAATTAAAGCCAAGGATCCATACTTATAGACTATGTAAGTCCGATTTCTTAATTGTATTTGAGAATTTTTCTATAAAATTTTAAAGATTAAAATTGTGTAAATTTTGTTCAGCTCTACGTGAATTTGGCTATTTGTGGGCACATTTAAGTTTGTCACTCATTTGGACCAATGGGAAATTAAATCCAAGGATCCATACTTATAGACTATGTAAGTCCGATTTCTTAATTGTATTTGAGAATTTTTCTATAAAATTTTAAAGATTAAAATTGTGTAAATTTTGTTCAGCTCTACGTGAATTTGGCTATTTGTGGGCACATTTATGTTTCTCACTCATTTGGACCAATAAGAAATTAAAGCCAAAGATCCATACTTATAGACTATGTAAGTCCGATTTCTCAATTGTATTTGAGAATTTTTCTATAAAATTTGTTTGTCACTCATTTGGACCAATGGGAAATTAAAGCCAAGGATCCATACTTATAGGCTATGTAAGTCCGATTTCTCAATTGTATTTGAGAACTTTTCTATAAAATTTGTTTGTCACTCATATGGACCAATGGGAAATTAAAGCCAAGGATCCATACTTATAGACTATGTAAGTCCGATTTCTCAATTGTATTTAAGAATTTTTCTATAAAATTTTAAAGATTAAAATTGTGTAAATTTTGTTCAGCTCTACGTGAATTTGGCTATTTGTGGGCACATTTATGTTTCTCACTCATTTGGACCAATAAGAAATTAAAGCCAAGGATCCATTCTTATAGACTATGTAAGTCCGATTTCTTAATTGTATTTGAGAATTTTTCTATAAAATTTTAAAGATTAAAATTGTGTAAATTTTGTTCAGCTCTACGTGAATTTGGCTATTTGTGGGCACATTTATGTTTCTCACTCATTTGGACCAATAAGAAATTAAAGCCAAGGATCCATTCTTATAGACTATGTTAGTCCGATTTCTCAATTGTATTTGAGAATTTTTCTATAAAATTTTAAAGATTAAAATTGTGTAAATTTTGTTCAGCTCTACGTGAATTTGGCTATTTGTGGGCACATTTATGTTTCTCACTCATTTGGACCAATAAGAAATTAAAGCCAAGGATCCATACTTATAGACTATGTTAGTCCGATTTCTCAATTGTATTTGAGAATTTTTCTATAAAATTTGTTTGTCACTCATATGGACCAATGGGAAATTAAAGCCAAGGATCCATACTTATAGACTATGTAAGTCCGATTTCTTAATTGTATTTGAGAATTTTTCTATAACATTTGTTTGTCACTCATTTGGACCAATAAGAAATTAAAGCCAAGGATCCATACTTATAGACTATGTAAGTCCGATTTCTTAATTGTATTTGAGAATTTTTCTATAACATTTGTTTGTCACTCATTTGTACCAATGGGAAATTAAAGCCAAGGATCCATACTTATAGACTATGTAAGTCCGATTTCTTAATTGTATTTGAGAATTTTTCTATAACATTTGTTTGTCACTCATTTGGACCAATAAGAAATTAAAGCCAAGGATCCATACTTATAGACTATGTAAGTCCGATTTCTTAATTGTATTTGAGAATTTTTCTATAAAATTTTAAAGATTAAAATTGTGTAAATTTTGTTCAGCTCTACGTGAATTTGGCTATTTGTGGGCACATTTATGTTTCTCACTCATTTGGACCAATAAGAAATTAAAGCCAAGGATCCATACTTATAGACTATGTAAGTCCGATTTCTCAATTGTATTTGAGAATTTTTCTATAAAATTTGTTTGTCACTCATATGGACCAATGGGAAATTAAAGCCAAGGATCCATACTTATAGACTATGTAAGTCCGATTTCTTAATTGTATTTAAGAATTTTTCTATAACATTTGTTTGTCACTCATTTGTACCAATGGGAAATTAAAGCCAAGGATCCATACTTATAGACTATGTAAGTCCGATTTCTCAATTGTATTTAAGAATTTTTCTATAACACTTGTTTGTCACTCATTTGGACCAATGGGAAATTAAAGCCAAGGATCCATACTTATAGACTATGTAAGTCCGATTTCTCAATTGTATTTGAGAA
This sequence comes from Lypha dubia, assembly GCA_947311025.1. Lineage (NCBI taxonomy): Eukaryota > Metazoa > Arthropoda > Insecta > Diptera > Tachinidae > Lypha > Lypha dubia. The sequence continues at coordinate 66,497,427 of OX371262.1, read as the reverse complement.
TTTTTCTATAAAATTTGTTTGTCACTCATATGGACCAATGGGAAATTAAAGCCAAGGATCCATACTTATAGACTATGTAAGTCCGATTTCTCAATTGTATTTGAGAATTTTTCTATAAAATTTGTTTGTCACTCATATGGACCAATGGGAAATTAAAGCCAAGGATCCATACTTATAGACTATGTAAGTCCGATTTCTCAATTGTATTTGAGAATTTTTCTATAAAATTTTAAAGATTAAAATTGTGTAAATTTTGTTCAGCTCTACGTGAATTTGGCTATTTGTGGGCACATTTAAGTTTGTCACTCATATGGACCAATGGGAAATTAAAGCCAAGGATCCATATTTATAGGCTATGTAAGTCCGATTTCTCAATTGTATTTGAGAACTTTTCTATAAAATTTGTTTGTCACTCATATAGACCAATGGGAAATTAAAGCCAAGGATCCATACTTATAGACTATGTAAGTCCGATTTCTCAATTGTATTTGAGAATTTTTCTATAAAATTTGTTTGTCACTCATTTGGACCAATGGGAAATTAATGCCAAGGATCCATACTTATAGACTATGTAAGTCCGATTTCTCAATTGTATTTGAGAATTTTTCTATAAAATTTGTTTGTCACTCATTTGGACCAATAAGAAATTAAAGCCAAGGATCCATACTTATAGGCTATGTAAGTCCGATTTCTCAATTGTATTTGAGAATTTTTCTATAAAATTTGTTTGTCACTCATTTGGACCAATGGGAAATTAAAGCCAAGGATCCATACTTATAGGCTATGTAAGTCCGATTTCTCAATTGTATTTGAGAACTTTTCTATAAAATTTGTTTGTCACTCATATGGACCAATGGGAAATTAAAGCCAAGGATCCATACTTATAGACTATGTAAGTCAGATTTCTCAATTGTATTTGAGAATTTTTCTATAAAATTTTAAAGATTAAAATTGTGTAAATTTTGTTCAGCTCTACGTGAATTTGGCTATTTGTGGGCACATTTATGTTTCTCACTCATTTGGACCAATAAGAAATTAAAGCCAAGGATCCATACTTATAGACTATGTAAGTCCGATTTCTTAATTGTATTTGAGAATTTTTCTATAAAATTTTAAAGATTAAAATTTTGTAAATTTTGTTCAGCTCTACGTGAATTTGGCTATTTGTGGGCACATTTAAGTTTGTCACTCATTTGGACCAATGGGAAATTAAATCCAAGGATCCATACTTATAGACTATGTAAGTCCGATTTCTTAATTGTATTTGAGAATTTTTCTATAAAATTTTAAAGATTAAAATTGTGTAAATTTTGTTCAGCTCTACGTGAATTTGGCTATTTGTGGGCACATTTATGTTTCTCACTCATTTGGACCAATAAGAAATTAAAGCCAAGGATCCATACTTATAGACTATGTAAGTCCGATTTCTCAATTGTATTTGAGAATTTTTCTATAACACTTATTTGTCACTCATTTGGACCAATGGGAAATTAAAGCCAAGGATCCATACTTATAGACTATGTAAGTCCGATTTCTTAATTGTATTTGAGAATTTTTCTATAAAATTTTAAAGATAAAAATTGTGTAAATTTTGTTCAGCTCTACGTGAATTTGGCTATTTGTGGGCACATTTATGTTTCTCACTCATTTGGACCAATAAGAAATTAAAGCCAAGGATCCATACTTATAGACTATGTAAGTCCGATTTCTCAATTGTATTTGAGAATTTTTCTATAAAATTTGTTTGTCACTCATATGGACCAATGGGAAATTAAAGCCAAGGATCCATACTTATAGACTATGTAAGTCCGATTTCTCATTTGTATTTGAGAATTTTTCTATAACACTTATTTGTCACTCATTTGGACCAATGGGAAATTAAGGCCAAGGATCCATACTTATAGACTATGTAAGTCCGATTTCTTAATTGTATTTGAGAATTTTTCTATAAAATTTTAAAGATTAAAATTGTGTAAATTTTGTTCAGCTCTACGTGAATTTGGCTATTTGTGGGCACATTTATGTTTCTCACTCATTTGGACCAATAAGAAATTAAAGCCAAGGATCCATACTTATAGACTATGTAAGTCCGATTTCTCAATTGTATTTGAGAATTTTTCTATAAAATTTGTTTGTCACTCATATGGACCAATGGGAAATTAAAGCCAAGGATCCATACTTATAGACTATGTAAGTCCGATTTCTCAATTGTATTTGAGAATTTTTCTATAACACTTATTTGTCACTCATTTGGACCAATGGGAAATTAAAGCCAAGGATCCATACTTATAGACTATGTAAGTCCGATTTCTTAATTGTATTTGAGAATTTTTCTATAAAAGTTTAAAGATTAAAATTGTGTAAATTTTGTTCAGCTCTACGTGAATTTGGCTATTTGTGGGCACATTTATGTTTCTCACTCATTTGGACCAATAAGAAATTAAAGCCAAGGATCCATACTTATAGACTATGTAAGTCCGATTTCTCAATTGTATTTAAGAATTTTTCTATAACATTTGTTTGTCACTCATTTGTACCAATGGGAAATTAAAGCCAAGGATCCATACTTATAGACTATGTAAGTCCGATTTCTCAATTGTATTTGAGAATTTTTCTATAAAATTTGTTTGTCACTCATATGGACCAATGGGAAATTAAAGCCAAGGATCCATACTTATAGACTATGTAAGTCCGATTTCTCAATTGTATTTGAGAATTTTTCTATAAAATTTTAAAGATTAAAATTGTGTAAATTTTGTTCAGCTCTACGGGAATTTGGCTATTTGTGGGCACATTTAAGTTTGTCACTCATATGGACCAATGGGAAATTAAAGCCAAGGATCCATATTTATAGGCTATGTAAGTCCGATTTCTCAATTGTATTTGAGAACTTTTCTATAAAATTTGTTTGTCACTCATATGGACCAATGGGAAATTAAAGCCAAGGATCCATACTTATAGACTATGTAAGTCCGATTTCTCAATTGTATTTGAGAATTTTTCTATAAAATTTTAAAGATTAAAATTGTGTAAATTTTGTTCAGCTCTACGTGAATTTGGCTATTTGTGGGCACATTTATGTTTCTCACTCATTTGGACCAATAAGAAATTAAAGCCAAGGATCCATACTTATAGACTATGTAAGTCCGATTTCTCAATTGTATTTAAGAATTTTTCTATAACATTTGTTTGTCACTCATTTGTACCAATGGGAAATTAAAGCCAAGGATCCATACTTATAGACTATGTAAGTCCGATTTCTCAATTGTATTTAAGAATTTTTCTATAACACTTGTTTGTCACTCATGTAACGACACGTTTCCGCTGGTTGCTGGGGTAGTTCAGTGGAAGCCAGGGATTCGTCGTTCCATAAATCAAATATACGTTTGTATGGTAATAGAAATTTATTTGAATTTTATTGTTGTCGAATTTCAGGTATAAATTCCTGGATAAACCCTTAACTGCTAGTGGATAGCGTCCGTGGTGGTGGTTGGCTCAGGAGTTCCCAACCTGGAGGCGAGTCTGGTCACTGGCTCTACGCCGAATAGCAACAGGGAGGATTCCCAACACGGTAGACTGAAACAGCCTGGTGTATTGGAACTCCCACCTCTCACTACTGTACTGTTGGCACGAGCGGTCGGAAAAGCGAAACGAACTTCCGACAACACTCGCAACTTCAGTTCGACTACAGAGGACAGTACTTGAGGCCCACAGCTGGAATATGTCTCAACAGAGCCGATGTAGCAATTGGTAGGCTACCCAGTAAAAGAAAAGATCATCCGATCGAGTAATACCCGGGTCATCAGATATTTCTCCTTCACTAGGTCAATACGGGAGACTGAAGCAGCCTGGTGTATTGTAGTACCTTCCAATTGCTATTTAACCACAAATAAGAATAATTTGAAAAGCGAAACGAACTTCAAATTATGATCTTACCCGTAGCTCGGCTATACAGCAACTCCCTGTTTGTTGCTAATGTGTTGCCTTTTATACTTTTGGACAACATGCTTATCGATGCACAAACACACGCACACTCATGTGGCCGTACACGTCAGCAGCTGTTAGCTTTGTGTATTAAGCAACAGCTGTCTGTGTACAATTGGCAGTGTTGGGCAACGTTGCGACAGTGATGGTGAATTTACTTGATACATAGATGGCGTCCCTCTCAGACTCACCACTACTTACGGCGAAAATCTTATGTGTCTAATCTTAACTACATGTACAAATTTTAGTGTAAATCAAGCGAATAAATTCAGTGTATATAAATATATATGTATATATATCAAAATAAAATATATGACATAGCAATTCATATAAAAAATAGTAGTTCATATACAAGTATAAATGGATAAAAATAAATGTATTTTAGTAATTTGCGTTGTGTGAGCCAAAAACGAGAGCTGTTGACTTTTGGCATCACATTTCCCCCTTTCGTCCCGAGGGGTTTTTGGGGAGCCAGGACGCCTGAAGTTGACCGCCACAGCTGATGTGGATTTTTATATTTGTTTGACCCACCGGTGTGGCGGTAGTTAGACGAGGGTGGCGACTGTCCGCCTCGAATCCTCATAAGCGATATATTTGGACTTCTGGAATATCGTTTATAGTAGTTATCTCTATTATAACGATCCTCTTCACTCACTCGAATGTTTCGGGAACTACTTCTACTGTCATGATCATAATAGTTTGGCGTATTACCAGCATTACTCATATCGTGTAATTTTCGTTTCTTATGAGGAAGTGTTGATGGTTGGTGACGGTAATATCTATCGGTGTCTTTGTATTTTTGAATCTCCGAGATAATAGCTGCCGTTTGACTCTGATGATAGTGACGATTACCAGCGGCACCAGAGATTTCTTGCCGCCCAAGGTGATGATAGTGATGATCATCTTTATTGGGACTTATTACACAGCGGGAGTTGCGAATATCGTGACCCAAAACCGAAGTACTGCTACCAGCATCCCAGGGTGGAGTATGTGGCGTATGTGGATTTGGGAAACGACTTTTCGTTGTGGAAGTAAGTGGCGGTGTACGATGACGTTTATTACGATTCGATACGCTCACTAGCAAGCCCACAATATTATTAGTCCACGATGAAGAAGTTGAAGTTGATACGCCTGGCTGTACTGTCTTGTTAGCCGATTCCGGATAATAACTAGTGCTGCTGTCAGGTCGTATAGGAGGTGGGGTGTCCGAAGATATAGGACTGCGTTGTTGAATGGGAGTATACGTTGGATCCGACAGACTTTTAGCAGCTATAGCTTCAACCGTTGGCGGAGTGTAGTGCCTCAAAGACAACGTGTTATTTAAAACAACGTCAGGATCATTATCCGAAATACCTTCCATATTTAAATATGGTTTGTTACGTTTCTTTTTGCGCTTTTTCGATTTTCGACTGCGCTTGTGTTTTTTGTCTTTCTTATTTTGGCCGTCCAAGACCTTGGAAACTGTATGACCTTCAGAAAGATTAATCTTTGCAGAGCTGTGTACTGGAGATCCGAAAATAATACGTCGCACGTGATCAGGGGAAAGTTTGGGTGAACTATCGAAACAGTCTTTCCTCCTGTTTCTGTAGTTTTCTTCGTCACTATTTAGGTTGATATCTGAACGCACAACAGGCTTCAGAGTGGCAGGCTTATTTATAATCTTATTTGTTACAATATGCCCTTTTTTTTCAACAGTTGTGTTACATGGTTTACCCAGCGACGTATCTGAGTCTAGTTCACCGGCCTCGGGATCCGAAGAATTTGTTGAACTTACATCTGAGTATTCAACTATATTATCAGAGTTAGAACTGTGAACTTTTTGATTACTCGTGGTGCGACCGGTATCGACACAACCGTGACCACTGGAAGTTGACTGACGTCTTATACTACCGCTTTGTGGGGCATTTTGTTGCAGCATGCGGTGGTGATCTTGACGACTGTGCAGGGTTGTGGTTGGTATACTCTGCCAATTGGGCGAGGTCATCTAGGTTTGTGAAATCTTTCCGCCGGATGTAACACTGGTAGTCGGGTGCCGCGTTGCGGAAGATCCTCTCCACTTTTTGTTCTTCCGTGAGGCGGGTGGGCCGCATGAGGTTTTGTAAGGCCAGCACGTAGTCCTTGAAAGTCTCCCGCGGTCGCTGGGTACGCTTGAGGATTTCATCATCCAATTTGACGAAATAGCTAGGTGGTAGGAAGAAATTATTAAAATCTTTTTTAAAACTTTCCCAGCGGGTCCACTGCTTGTTATTATTGCGAAACCAGATCAGTGCCTTTTCGCTGAATATCACCGGCATGATACGTGGGAGGTGGTCCACGTTCACATTATCCATCTCAGCCAGCTCTTCGATGCGTTCAATGAAACCCAGGGGATCTTTACCACCATCATATGTTAAGCCCCACTTTCGAACGGTATCAATAACGTAGATTCTTTCGCCTATTGTAGGTGGTGAGCCGACCGCCAACAATTTAGGAGTGTCCAGGGATAGCGTTTCTGGCGTATGGTTAGGTATTTGCCCAACGATACTCATGTTGTTAGACAAAATTTTAATTTTTTTCCAAAGATAATGGTTTCTTCAGAGCGTAATTGCTCGTTTTTTTTTTTCTTTATAAATATTTTGTGGTTATAAATGTTGTAATAAATGTTTTGTTGTTGTTTTTGTTGTTGTTGTTGTAGTTTTTGTTGTTGTTTGTTTGTTGTTGTTGTTGATGTTGTGGAACACAAAAAGTGTCCCTGCTCGGGCGCCAATGTAACGACACGTTTCCGCTGGTTGCTGGGGTAGTTCAGTGGAAGCCAGGGATTCGTCGTTCCATAAATCAAATATACGTTTGTATGGTAATAGAAATTTATTTGAATTTTATTGTTGTCGAATTTCAGGTATAAATTCCTGGATAAACCCTTAACTGCTAGTGGATAGCGTCCGTGGTGGTGGTTGGCTCAGGAGTTCCCAACCTGGAGGCGAGTCTGGTCACTGGCTCTACGCCGAATAGCAACAGGGAGGATTCCCAACACGGTAGACTGAAACAGCCTGGTGTATTGGAACTCCCACCTCTCACTACTGTACTGTTGGCACGAGCGGTCGGAAAAGCGAAACGAACTTCCGACAACACTCGCAACTTCAGTTCGACTACAGAGGACAGTACTTGAGGCCCACAGCTGGAATATGTCTCAACAGAGCCGATGTAGCAATTGGTAGGCTACCCAGTAAAAGAAAAGATCATCCGATCGAGTAATACCCGGGTCATCAGATATTTCTCCTTCACTAGGTCAATACGGGAGACTGAAGCAGCCTGGTGTATTGTAGTACCTTCCAATTGCTATTTAACCACAAATAAGAATAATTTGAAAAGCGAAACGAACTTCAAATTATGATCTTACCCGTAGCTCGGCTATACAGCAACTCCCTGTTTGTTGCTAATGTGTTGCCTTTTATACTTTTGGACAACATGCTTATCGATGCACAAACACACGCACACTCATGTGGCCGTACACGTCAGCAGCTGTTAGCTTTGTGTATTAAGCAACAGCTGTCTGTGTACAATTGGCAGTGTTGGGCAACGTTGCGACAGTGATGGTGAATTTACTTGATACATAGATGGCGTCCCTCCCCAACTCACCACTACTTACGGCGAAAATCTTATGTGTCTAATCTTAACTACATGTACAAATTTTAGTGTAAATCAAGCGAATAAATTCAGTGTATATAAATATATAGGTATATATATCAAAATAAAATATATGACATAGCAATTCATATAAAAAATAGTAGTTCATATACAAGTATAAATGGATAAAAATAAATGTATTTTAGTAATTTGCGTTGTGTGAGCCAAAAACGAGAGCTGTTGACTTTTGGCATCACACTCATTTGGACCAATGGGAAATTAAAGCCAAGGATCCATACTTATAGGCTATGTAAGTCCGATTTCTCAATTGTATTTGAGAACTTTTCTATAAAATTTGTTTGTCACTCATATGGACCAATGGGAAATTAAAGCCAAGGATCCATACTTATAGACTATGTAAGTCCGATTTCTCAATTGTATTTGAGAATTTTTCTATAAAATTTTAAAGATTAAAATTGTGTAAATTTTGTTCAGCTCTACGTGAATTTGGCTATTTGTGGGCACATTTATGTTTCTCACTCATTTGGACCAATAAGAAATTAAAGCCAAGGATCCATACTTATAGACTATGTAAGTTCGATTTCTCAATTGTATTTGAGAATTTTTCTATAAAATTTGTTTGTCACTCATATGGACCAATGGGAAATTAAAGCCAAGGATCCATACTTATAGACTATTTAAGTCCGATTTCTTAATTGTATTTGAGAATTTTTCTATAAAATTTTAAAGATTAAAATTGTGTAAATTTTGTTCAGCTCTACGTGAATTTGGCTATTTGTGGGCACATTTATGTTTCTCACTCATTTGGACCAATAAGAAATTAAAGCCAAGGATCCATACTTATAGACTATGTAAGTCCGATTTCTCAATTGTATTTGAGAATTTTTCTATAAAATTTGTTTGTCACTCATATGGACCAATGGGAAATTAAAGCCAAGGATCCATACTTATAGACTATGTAAGTCCGATTTCTCAATTGTATTTGAGAACTTTTCTATAAAATTTGTTTGTCACTCATATGGACCAATGGGAAAGTAAAGCCAAGGATCCATACTTATAGACTATGTAAGTCCGATTTCTCAATTGTATTTGAGAACTTTTCTATAAAATTTGTTTGTCACTCATATGGACCAATGGGAAAGTAAAGCCAAGGATCCATACTTATAGACTATGTAAGTCCGATTTCTCAATTGTATTTGAGAATTTTTCTATAAAATTTGTTTGTCACTCATATGGACCAATGGGAAATTAAAGCCAAGGATCCATACTTATAGGCTATTTAAGTCCGATTTCTTAATTGTATTTGAGAATTTTTCTATAAAATTTTAAAGATTAAAATTGTGTAAATTTTGTTCAGCTCTACGTGAATTTGGCTATTTGTGGGCACATTTATGTTTCTCACTCATTTGGACCAATAAGAAATTAAAGCCAAGGATCCATACTTATAGGCTATGTAAGTCCGATTTCTCAATTGTATTTGAGAACTTTTCTATAAAATTTGTTTGTCACTCATATGGACCAATGGGAAAGTAAAGCCAAGGATCCATACTTATAGACTATGTAAGTCCGATTTCTCAATTGTATTTGAGAATTTTTCTATAAAATTTTAAAGATTAAAATTGTGTAAATTTTGTTCAGCTCTACGGGAATTTGGCTATTTGTGGGCACATTTAAGTTTGTCACTCATATGGACCAATGGGAAATTAAAGCCAAGGATCCATATTTATAGGCTATGTAAGTCCGATTTCTCAATTGTATTTGAGAACTTTTCTATAAAATTTGTTTGTCACTCATATGGACCAATGGGAAATTAAAGCCAAGGATCCATACTTATAGACTATGTAAGTCCGATTTCTCAATTGTATTTAAGAATTTTTCTATAACATTTGTTTGTCACTCATTTGTACCAATGGGAAATTAAAGCCAAGGATCCATACTTATAGACTATGTAAGTCCGATTTCTCAATTGTATTTAAGAATTTTTCTATAACACTTGTTTGTCACTCATTTGGACCAATGGGAAATTAAAGCCAAGGATCCATACTTATAGGCTATGTAAGTCCGATTTCTCAATTGTATTTGAGAACTTTTCTATAATATTTGTTTGTCACTCATATGGACCAATGGGAAATTAAAGCCAAGGATCCATACTTATAGACTATGTAAGTCCGATTTCTCAATTGTATTTGAGAATTTTTCTATAACATTTGTTTGTCACTCATTTGGACCAATGGGAAATTAAAGCCAAGGATCCATACTTATAGACTATGTAAGTCCGATTTCTTAATTGTATTTGAGAATTTTTCTATAACACTTGTTTGTCACTCATTTGGACCAATGGGAAATTAAAGCCAAGGATCCATACTTATAGACTATGTAAGTCCGATTTCTCAATTGTATTTGAGAATTTTTCTATAACATTTGTTTGTCACTCATTTGTACCAATGGGAAATTAAAGCCAAGGATCCATACTTATAGACTATGTAAGTCCGATTTCTCAATTGTATTTGAGAACTTTTCTATAAAATTTGTTTGTCACTCATATGGACCAATGGGAAATTAAAGCCAAGGATCCATACTTATAGACTATGTAAGTCCGATTTCTCAATTGTATTTGAGAATTTTTCTATAAAATTTTAAAGATTAAAATTGTGTAAATTTTTTTCAGCTCTACGGGAATTTGGCTATTTGTGGGCACATTTAAGTTTGTCACTCATTTGTACCAATGGGAAATTAAAGCCAAGGATCCATACTTATAGACTATGTTAGGCCGATCTCTCAATTGTATTTGAGAATTTTTCCATAACACTTGTTTGTCACTCATTTGGACCAATGGGAAATTAAAGCCAAGGATCCATACTTATAGACTATGTTAGTCCGATCTCTCAATTGTATTTGAGAATTTTTCCATAACACTTGTTTGTCACTCATTTGGACCAATGGGAAATTAAAGCCAAGGATCCATACTTATAGACTATGTAAGTCCGATTTCTTAATTGTATTTGAGAATTTTTCTATAACACTTGTTTGTCACTCATTTGTACCAATGGGAAATTAAAGCCAAGGATCCATACTTATAGACTATGTTAGTCCGATTTCTCAATTGTATTTGAGAATTTTTCTATAACATTTGTTTGTCACTCATTTGGACCAATGGGAAATTAAAGCCAAGGATCCATACTTATAGACTATGTAAGTCCGATTTCTTAATTGTATTTGAGAATTTTTCTATAACACTTGTTTGTCACTCATTTGGACCAATGGGAAATTAAAACCAAGGATCCATACTTATAGACTATGTAAGTCCGATTTCTTAATTGTATTTGAGAATTTTTCTATAACACTTGTTTGTCACTCATTTGGACCAATGGGAAATTAAAACCAAGGATCCATACTTATAGACTATGTAAGTCCGATTTCTTAATTGTATTTGAGAATTTTTCTATAACACTTGTTTGTCACTCATTTGGACCAATGGGAAATTAAAACCAAGGATCCATACTTATAGACTATGTAAGTCCGATTTCTTAATTGTATTTGAGAATTTTTCTATAACACTTGTTTGTCACTCATTTGGACCAATGGGAAATTAAAACCAAGGATCCATACTTATAGACTATGTAAGTCCGATTTCTTAATTGTATTTGAGAATTTTTCTATAACACTTGTTTGACACTCATTTGTACCAATGGGAAATTAAAGGCAAGGATCCATACTTATAGACTATGTTAGTCCGATTTCTCAATTGTATTTGAGAATTTTTCTATAACATTTGTTTGTCACTCATTTGGACCAATGGGAAATTAAAACCAAGGATCCATACTTATAGACTATGTAAGTCTGATTTCTTAATTGTATTTGAGAATTTTTCTATAACACTTGTTTGTCACTCATTTGGACCGATGGGAAATTAAAGCCAAGGATCCATTCTTATAGACAATGTTAGTCCGATTTCTCAATTGTATTTGAGAATTTTTCTATAACATTTGTTTGTCACTCATTTGAACCAATGGGAAATTAAAACGAAGGATCCATTCTTATAGACAATGTAAGTCCGATTTCTCAATTGTATTTGAGAATTTTTCTATAACACTTGTTTGTCACTCATTTGGACCAATGGGAAATTAAAGCCAAGGATCCATTCTTATAGACAATGTAAGTCCGATTTCTCAATTGTATTTGAGAATTTTTCTATAACATTAGTTTGTCACTCATTTGTACCAATGGGAAATTAAAGCCAAGGATCCATACTTATAGACTATGTAAGTCCGATTTCTCAATTGTATTTGAGAACTTTCCTATAAAATTTGTTTGTCACTCATATGGACCAATGGGAAATTAAAGCCAAGGATCCATACTTATAGACTATGTTAGTCCGATCTCTCAATTGTATTTGAGAATTTTTCTATAACATTTGTTTGTCACTCATTTGTACCAATGGGAAATTAAAGCCAAGGATCCATACTTATAGACTATGTTAGTCCGATTTCTTAATTGTATTTGAGAATTTTTCTATAACATTTGTTTGTCACTCATTTGGACCAATAATAAATTAAAGCCAAGGATCCATTCTTATAGACTATGTTAGTCCGATTTCTCAATTGTATTTGAGAATTTTTCTATAACATTTGTTTGTCACTCATTTGTACCAATGGGAAATTAAAGCCAAGGATCCATACTTATAGACTATGTTAGTCCGATTTCTCAATTGTATTTGAGAATTTTTCTATAACATTTGTTTGTCACTCATTTGGACCAATGGGAAATTAAAGCCAAGGATCCATACTTATAGACTATGTAAGTCCGATTTCCCAATTATATTTGAGAATTTTTCTATAACACTTGTTTGTCACTCATTTGGACCAATGGGAAATTAAAACCAAGGATCCATACTTATAGACTATGTAAGTCCGATTTCCCAATTATATTTGAGAATTTTTCTATAACACTTATTTGTCACTCATTTGGACCAATGAGAAATTAAAACCAAGGATCCATACTTATAGACTATGTAAGTCCGATTTCTCAATTGTATTTGAGAATTTTTCTATAACATTTGTTTGTCACTCATTTGTACCAATGGGAAATTAAAGCCAAGGATCCATACTTATAGACTATGTAAGTCTGATTTCTTAATTGTATTTGAGAATTTTTCTATAACACTTGTTTGTCACTCATTTGGACCAATGGGAAATTAAAGCCAAGGATCCATACTTATAGGCTATGTAAGTCCGATTTCTCAATTGTATTTCAGAATTTTTCTATAACACTTGTTTGTCACTCATTTGGACCAATGGCAAATTAAAGCCAAGGATCCATACTTATAGGCTATGTAAGTCCGATTTCTCAATTGTATTTGAGAATTTTTCTATAACATTTGTTTGTCACTCATTTGTACCGATGGGAAATTAAAGCCAAGGATCCATTCTTATAGACAATGTTAGTCCGATTTCTTAATTGTATTTGAGAATTTTTCTATAACATTTGTTTGTCACTCATTTGTACCAATGGGAAATTAAAGCCAAGGATCCATTCTTATAGACAATGTTAGTCCGATTTCTCAATTGTATTTGAGAATTTTTCTATAACATTTGTTTGTCACTCATTTGTACCAATGGGAAATTAAAGCCAAGGATCCATTCTTATAGACAATGTTAGTCCGATTTCTCAATTGTATTTGAGAATTTTTCTATAACATTTGTTTGTCACTCATTTGGACCAATGTGAAATTAAAGCCAAGGATCTATTCTTATAGACAATGTTAGTCCGATTTCTTAATTGTATTTGAGAATTTTTCTATAACACTTGTTTGTCACTCATTTGTACCAATGGGAATTTAAAGCCAAGGATCCATACTTATTAGACCTGGCGCAGCTAATATGGGGTTTTTTATTTTTTTGAATTTTGAATGCGGGTAGCAATGAAAATATGCGATTTAATGCTAAAATTGATGTAGTAAATTTTCAGGCTGATTGCATGGTGCCTACCCGTGCCATAATGGGGTTAAAGGTCAAAATTTTGAAAAATCACCAAAATATTTTTTTTTTTTTTGCATTTGATAATTTTTTTAATAAGAAATACTATAAATATGTTTTTTTATTTTATTTTTATTTCATATGCTTATTATTTTTATTTTAAATCAACGAAGATTTTGTGTAGGTAGGAAAGTCCTTGCGGTAGCCCTCTACAATGTGTAATAAATATTGTTTATCAGCTTCGTTGTGTGTTAAGGATCTGTTAAAATCAGTTATTAGTTTAACTTTCCTTTCGGCGGCATCATTTACAACATTAATTACAAAAAATTTTGTTTTGGTAGTCACAAAAGAACTCAAATCCTTGGATGTGAACAATTGCAATTCATCAACGCTTACGCACACTTTTTAGAAGGGAAAATATTTACATCATCACCGATATGATTGTCTTCTTTGGACTCTATTTGCTGAAAAATTGATAGCTATCCCGATCATTAAAGATGGAACAGGTGCTGCAGTTGCTCAATCAGTCTACGAATATTTGCTAAAAATGAATATGCAGAATTCGTTAGAAATGATATGTTTTGACACAACTGCTGCAAATACTGGCTCTCATAGTGGTGCTGGAACTTTATTGGAACGCAAACTGCAACGCAGCTTATTGTGGTTACCATGTCGCCACCATATTGCAGAAATTCTATTAAAAGCTGTATTTGAGATTAATGTAGGAAAATCAAGTGACCCAGAGGTGGCGATTTTTGAACGATTTGCACAAGAATGGAGCACATTTTATTCAAAGGGATTCAGCACTTGTATGCAGGAAGATCAAGTTTTGAAAGTCATACCTGTCCAAGAACGCGAAGCAAGCAAGAACTTTTGTCTTGAATATTTAGCTAAAGTTCACATTCGTCATGATTATAGAGAACTCCTACCGGAAATGCAGTTGAAGCGCCAAATAGAGATATGCAGCTGATAAAGGGGATTATTACCTATTATAATAAAGAAGTATCTACAGTGCTATTGGAAAAAATTCGGAACCATCTGTGGTATTTATCAGAGGAGGCAATCGCATTTGCCTTTTTGAGCCTCATGTAGACTCGGAAACAAAGAAAAAGATGGTTTTGGCATTGCAAATAGAGTCCAAAGAAGACAATCATGTCGGTGATGATGTAAATATTTTCCCTTCTAAAAAAGTGTGCGTAAGCGTTGATGAATTGCAATTGTTCACATCCAAGGATTTGAGTTCTTTTGTGACTACCAAAACAAAATTTTTTTGTAATTAATGTTGTAAATGATGCCGCCGAAAGGAAAGTTAAACTAATAACTGATTTTAACAGATCCTTAACACACAACGAAGCTGATAAACAATATTTATTACACATTGTAGAGGGCTACCGCAAGGACTTTCCTACCTACACAAAATCTTCGTTGATTTAAAATAAAAATAATAAGCATATGAAATAAAAATAAAATAAAAAAACATATTTATAGTATTTCTTATTAAAAAAATTATCAAATGCAAAAAAAAAAAAAATATTTTGGTGATTTTTCAAAATTTTGACCTTTGACCCCATTATGGCACGGGTAGGCACCATGCGATCAGCCTGAAAATTTACAACATCATTTTTGGCATCAAACCGCATATTTTCATCGCTACCCGCATTCAAGTTTCCAAAAAAAAAAATTAACGCCAGGTCTAATACTTATAGACTATATTAGTCCGATTTCTCAATTGTATTTGAGAATTTTTCTATAACATTTGTTTGTCACTCATTTGTACCAATGGGAAATTAAAGCCAAGGATCCATTCTTATAGACAATGTTAGTCCGATTTCTCAATTGTATTTGAGAATTTTTCTATAACATTTGTTTGTCACTCATTTGGACCAATGGGAAATTAAAGCCAAGGATCCATTCTTATAGACAATGTTAGTCCGATATCTTAATTGTATTTGAGAATTTTTCTATAACACTTGTTTGTCACTCATTTGGACCAATGGGAAATTAAAGCCAAGGATCCATACTTATAGACTATGTAAGTCCGATTTCCCAATTATATTTGAGAATTTTTCTATAACACTTGTTTGTCACTCCTTTGGACCAATGGGAAATTAAAACCAAGGATCCATACTTATAGACTATGTAAGTCCGATTTCTTAATTGTATTTGAGAATTTTTCTATAACACTTGTTTGTCACTCATTTGGACCAATGGGAAATTAAAGCCAAGGATCCATACTTATAGACTATGTAAGTCCGATTTCTTAATTGTATTTGAGAATTTTTCTATAACACTTGTTCGTCACTCATTTGGACCAATGGGAAATTAAAGCCAAGGATCCATACTTATAGACTATGTAAGTCCGATTTCCCAATTATATTTGAGAATTTTTCTATAACACTTGTTTGTCACTCATTTGGACCAATGGGAAATTAAAACCAAGGATCCATACTTATAGACTATGTAGTCAATTGTATTTGAGAATTTTTCTATAAAATTTTAGAGATTAAAATTGTGTAAATTTTGTGCAGCTCTACGGGAATTTGGCTGTTTGTGGGCACATTTAAGTTTGTCACTCATTTGGACCAATGGGAAATTAAAGCCAAGGATCCATTCTTATAGACTATGTTAGTCCGATTTCTCAATTGTATTTGAGAATTTTTCTATAAAATTTTAAAGATTAAAATTGTGTAAATTTTGTTCAGCTCTACGGGAATTTGGCTATTTGTGGGCACATTTAAGTTTGTCACTCATTTGGACCAATGGGAAATTAAAGCCAAGGATCCATTCTTATAGACTATGTTAGTCCGATTTCTCAATTGTATTTGAGAATTTTTCTATAACATTTTGTAATGGTTCCGGTGTATGGAAGTATTTATTGAAAAATTATGAAGATATGCCGGCGCTAATAAACGCCACTGGCAAATATATCTACTTGGCAGATGTATGCCAAAGTGAGTATGCCGATTTAAGGCAATTATAAAAAGATATGTTTTTATAAGTCTAATGCCGATTGAAGGCAAAGTATTGATTAATTTTATTTTCAAAAATTTGTTCCTTATATTCTAAACTAACTGTATTCTAAAACTACAAAATTTCTTATTCACTAAATATAAATGTAGTTTGAGAAAATATAAAATACATTATACATAATTGTTGTATTGCAATAACAACATGTTCAATATAGAACAATACAATTGTTGTAATATAAAAAATAACAATCGTATTATGTTTGCTGTAATAATGGTAGTAACATTAAAAAAGTGCCGTGTGCAAAAAGTAATATTAAGAACAGTAAGTGTAATTAGTACACTTACATATAAATATAATAATACATTGTTTATGTTAGTAATATTAATAGAGTGCCGTGTGCAAAAGTAATATTAAGAACAGTGAGTGCAATAAGTTTACTCACTTATAAAATATAATACTACATATAATATTATATTATTTAGAATGCACTACAATTTGTTTGTCACTCATTTGGACCAATGGGAAATTAAAGCCAAGGATCCATACTTATAGACTATGTAAGTCCGATTTCTCAATTGTATTTGAGAATTTTTCTATAACATTTGTTTGTCACTCATTTGGTCTAATGGGAAATTAAAGCCAAGGATCCATACTAATAGACTATGTAAGTCCGATAAAGTATTCTTTTCGAATAAATGTAGCAAATCGATTGAATTAAATGTGGAAAAAACACACAATGTTGCGATGTCAATGTTTTTTAATAATTGTAAACATTCGCCTGCTGTCTCTGTTAATTTATTAGTAAAAGGCAGGACTGCCAATCTTGCGGCAAAACAATAATAAAAATCCGAAAAAACCCGTGTGCTTCGCTACCCCCATCGTTATAAAATAAAACTGAAAGTATTTATATAGTCAAGAATTTATTTTTTCGTAAGAATACCTTATTGTGAAAAGTTAATGACGATCGGTCCAGTAGTTAAGACTATATTACGATATTTAATTTTCCTAAAAAGGGGCGTGGCCCCACTTACTTTTCTCCTGGTACGTATTCCTAATTATGCCAATACCATATGTACCAAATATCATCGACGTAGGACAAAAAATGCCCAAAATATGGCGATTTAAATTTTTGGGTTATATGGGCGGTGGTACGCCCCTTTGTCCAATTAAAATTTTATATAGTTAATAATTTATTATTTTGTAAGAATATCCTATTGTGAAAATTTAATGACGATCGGTCCAGTAGTTAAGACTAAATTACGATTTTTAATTTTCCTAAAAAGTATCATCGACGTATGTCAAAAAATGCCCATAATATGGCGATTTAAATTTTTTTTGTTATATGGGCGGTGCCACGCCCCTTTGCCCAATCAATATTTCAATATTTTATATAGTCAAGCATTTATTATTTCGTAAGAATATCCTATTGTGAAAATTTAGTGACGATCGGTCCAGTAGTTAAGACTAAATTACGATTTTAATTTTCCTAAAAAGGGGCGTGCGTAAAAGTAGGCGTGGCACATTTTTCGTTCGATGAAAACTTAAAATGGATTAATACGAACATTTGAAAAAGAATTAGTCAAATCGATGGAGCAGTTTTCTGATTTTAGGTAAATCGAAAAAAGTTGGACCATGGCGATCATTAGAAAGAAAAAATCGTCCAAATCGGCCCAGCCATTCACGCGTGATGCCGTGACCAAGGAAAAAAGGGATTCATTTTTATATATATAGATTAATGGACTCGTACAAAATTTGAAGGCTATATAGCTAATATAGAGCCCTAGATATTTAATATTAATTTTGTATATGAGCTAAATATTCACTTTGTATGGGAGCTGCCACGCCCACTGGTATGATCCCGCCCAATTTTCCCATGACTATTCATAATATAATCAACGTGCACAAATTTCTAAGACTATGGCTATTATAGTACTGTAGATATATGATATTAAATATTTACTTTGTATGGGAGCTGCCACGCCCATTAGACCGATCCCGCCCATTTTTTCGCAACTCTTCAGATTAGTTTAATATGTACATGTGCAAAGTTTCAGAACTTTCGCTGTCATAGTACTCCAGATATTATATGTTAAAACTTTGTGTGAGATCTACCACGCCCACTTGTCCAATCACTTCAGCTACTAATATTATTAATTTATGCACTCCTACAAAGTTTGAAGGCTCTAACTATTATATAACTCTAGATATTTGATATTAAATATTTATTTTATATGATAGCAGGCACGCCCACTTGTCCGATCCCGCCCATTTGTCCTGATTATCACATGAATAACATATGTACTATTGAAATGTTTCTAAACTCTTGCTATCACAATAGTCAAGATATATGATGTTATTTAATTTATGTGGGAGGGTCCACGCCCACTAAATTTCTTATGTGACTCCTCCACACAGACCCCAATCACCCCTGAAAATTTCATTGAAATCGGGCAAGCCATCTAGGAGGAGTATGCGCACAGGAAGTTTTGCACTTAATTTTATATATATAGATAACCATTACAGAAATAAATTTATAAATACATAAGGTGCCCCAGTAGTATTGAATACTGGGTCAAGTAGTATTGAATATGGTGTCAAGAACTACATATAATTCAACACACGACCCATCGTGCCACTGATGCTTGTTAGTTGTGTATATTAACTTTATAATAATTCTATGTATTTTTTCGTACAAACCCACTTTTTGTTCACATGGACACACATTTAAGCATGTGTGTGTAAAAATGCAAGAAATTTGCTTTCCTGTAGTTCAAGTGGCTGTCTCCGAGCTGGTTATAATACTAGCCCCTTTATGACACAACCAGTCCGAAAGCTAGCCATATGACTGGCCACTTTAACAAGGGGATGTCCTACGATGGGGTTAATTGTCACCAAGAGGCCACAAAAAGACAGTTCATAAGCCGGTTCTTCTTGGCTTACCCTTAACTGTCTCCTTATACCTGCCAAACCACTCACTTAAAAACCCCAAATCATTCCCTATTTTTTATGAAATAAAAGTCATTTTATAATTTATTTAACTTAAAAAAAAAAATATTTCGTCAAAAGAAAAAAACATAACAAATTCATTTATTAATTAAAAAGATAATAATAATTAATTAATATAATAATTAAATTTTGCTTTCAGCTATTTTTTTTATTATTATTCTTATTATTTTATTTATCTTCATCCTAGTCATCTTCATCCTGGTTATTCCCACTGCAGTACAATAATGTTCCTACAGCCCACTTGTAACTTAGTAAGGATGCGTAACATTGCACTATTTTTGTAAATATATTTTGACTGGATTGAGAATTGAACTAGCAACCTTCCGACTGCTAATCAACATCTCAACCCACTCAGCTACACTCACTGGTACTTGTACATTGTACTACTTAAGCTATGTGTGCTTAATGACATACATTTTTTACTCTCCACCATCTGCGACACAAAAAGACAGCTAAGTGCCTGCACAAAGTGACAGTAAATTTTTCCACAGTTTTAGAACCAGTCTTTCGAGTATAGGATCAATGTGGATAGTTTTATAACCAGTCTTCAGAGTATAGGATCAATGTGGATAGTTTTATAACCAGTCCACATTGTATAGTACTGCCACTTTTGGGGTAAATTGTCACGAAAAAACTACAGGGTTTTGTAAGATCAACACATTCAAATCGTTATTTGCTTATTAACATACCAAGCAATATTCTAAACCAGTGTCGGCCGCAAAGAGAGTGAGAGAGAATCTAGGTAGTAGTAGTGTTTAAGAATATGTATTAGTGAAAAATACAGTGAACAAAACGCATGAACATAACACAATACCGAAATTGAATTGGTTTCTGTTTGTTTTGTATGAATAAAAATAAAGGGCGTTGTTGAAAATATTCCCTGTGTAACTGATAAAAACAAGTTAAAGAGAAATATCAAAAGGCAATGCGTCATAAATCTGCTTGTGCAAAAGCAAATGAATGAAATTGTTGTTTATTTTTTACATTTTGAGTAGAGAGTAGTTTTACTTTCATTCGGCTGTGTTCGGTTGTATACATATATGAAGCCGCATGGTGTTCGGCACATAGGTGTACGTTTGAGCAAGACTGTTCTACACACATAAAATATTTCAATTTTTTTTTTTCACCAAAACACATTATCCCAGCTAGCATATTTAATCGTAAAACACTCATCCGCGATCGGAGTAGACGATTAAACCGATCGCCCATGATGACGCATTCCGATCGCAGAAGTTAAAGACAACGGGAGAAACTGTGTCCTGATGGCGACTCTTCCAAACGAATTGTCTACGATGCACCATAATTAGTCGCATACGGATCGTTTTGGACCCTTTAACAAAACACCCGTCCAACATTCGTTTAAGTAACTTGCAAGAGTATCTCTTCAAAGAGTGAAACACGATTGTTAACTATTAGCAGCCATCCAATGCCCGCTAAAATGCGAAAACAACGATTTACTTATCCAACAATCGTAAAAATGACTCGTAATACCATCTTTCTGAAGAGAAAAATATAAATCCACTTCAACAATCGTGTGGACGTTTATAAAACGAGTCGCAAAATGATCGCGCTCGTCAATCAATCATGCAAATGCCAGCTGGGATAAAAATAAGTATGTATGTATGTAGGCTCCATGAAAAATGGCCCCAATGAAAAATGGGCCCAAACCAAAAATGAAAAATGGCCCCAAAATTTTGTATTAAAAACAACAATAATTATTTTTGGGGCCATTTTTCCTATTTTTTGGGGCCATTTTGTATTTTTAAGTTTGGGGCAATTTTCCCTAAAGTTTGGGGCCATTTTTCATTTTCATTTAACGAAAAATGAAAAATGGCCCCAGACTTTAGGAAAAATGGCCCCAAACTTAAAAATAAAAAATGAAAAATTGCCCCAAAAAAGGAAAAATGGCCTCAAAATAGTGTGAATGATATAAATACCACAAAAAACTCTTAACATCAAATAATGCGTTTTCAAATTAGTATTATTATTAAACGGCGACGTTGCTCGAAATTCTATAGAGTAGAGTTAACTTGAGCCCCGCTGAAGAGCCTAGAATGCAAAAACCCGTTAGTAAATGTGGGCGCTGTGAGCAAACATGTAGAAAAAAGTGGCTGCGCTCAACAATTGCACAAATAATTTAAGTCCCCAGATTTGCTGCAGTGCATTGGGGTGCTACGTCAAAATAAAATTAGGTACGTATGTAATGCAATGCAGAAAATCTTTACTAAACATCGCCGTGTCGGGAAATACCATGGTGGAGAAAAGCCCTAAGCCCGGCCAAAGGCCGGCTTCGCGGAAAAACTTTAGTAATAAAATTCACGGCCGGGCTTAGGGATTTTCTCCACCATGGTATTGGCCCCAAACTAAAAAATGGAAAATGGCCCCAAACTGAAAAATGAAAAATGGCCCCAAACAAAAATGAAAAATGGCCCCAAATTAGGAAACATCACCCCAAATTCAAAAAATAAAAATTAAAAATGGCCCCAAAATAGGAAAAATGCCCCCAAAAATAATTATTGTTGTTTTCAATGTAAAAAGTTTGGGGCCATTTTTCATTTTTGGTTTGGAACCATTTTTCAGTTTGGGGCCATTTTTTATTTTTTAATTTGGGGCCATTTTTCATGGAGCCATGTATGTCAGCACACACATGTTTTTTTGAACACTATACGTACCAGTCAAGAAAACTCTGTGGAAAAATATTTCGCACACTGATTACAAATATATGTATACTTATGTATGTACGGCTCCATGAAAAATGGCCCCAATGAAAAATGGCCCCAAACCAAAAATGAAAAATGGCCCCAAACTTTTGTATTGAAAACAACAACACGAAATTTGGGGCCATTTTTCCTATTTTTTGGGGCCATTTTTCATTTTTTATTTTTAAGTTTGGGGCCAATCACCCCAAATTCGAAAAATAAAAATGAAAAATGGCCCCAAAAATAGGAAAAATGGCCCCAATGAAAAATGGCCCCAAACTGAAAAATGAAAAATGGCCCCAAACTTTTTACATTGAAAACAACAATAATTATTTTTGGGGCCATTTTTCCTATTTTTGGGGCCATTTTTCATTTTTGGTTTGGGGCCATTTTTCATTTTTCAGTTTGGGGCCATTTTTCATTTTTTAGTTTGGGGCCATTTTTCATTGCGGCCATTTTTCATGGAGCCTGTATGTACATATGTATGTACGTATATATTTATATGTTGAACATGCTTTTGTATTTATCCTTTAAAATTGTACGTTTTAAAAAAGTTGCTCTAGGGGGCTGTGCACATATTACGTAACGCTGTTTTCAGAGATTTTTTAAGAAATAATACTTATATAAAATATCATGGTGAAATTAATAAGGTGCGCTTATCAACGCAACAACAAAAAACGACATGCATTTTGTTTGTGTAAAACTTAGCCAATGTTGTCAAAAAAAGCTGTATACATACATAACATACATAGCAAAAACAAAAAGCATAACGTAAACAAAAATATTCATGATGGCGGCCAAAAATGTAAACAACTTTTGACAAGACCGAATTAACTTACCATACTTTTGCAGATTATTTAACGGTCAAAACACAACCCTACAAAAAACCATATTCCTTCTTGCGCGCACCTTATTATTCCACCATGATATTTATATAAACAAAAACCATATGCTATAACAGAATTGCCAGTACTGAAAGTTAATAGTTTGATAGGGTTACCATTTTGTGTTCATATTAAGAGTGTTGGTTAAATAATACACTGTGAATATGAAGTATTTGTTAAACAATAGTTATCATTTTAGTTTACTAATAGCTAACTAATTACTGTAAATTTGGCCCTAAGATCAACACACTCAAATCTTTATGTTGAAAATGCTTTTGTATTTATCTTTTAAAATTGTACGTTTTAAAAAAGTTGCTCTAGTACGATATTTATAGCTCTATATTATTTACAGTCGAATTCGGTTAAGCGGAAATATAAAATTACATGCACTTTGTTTCGCTTATGCGAGATTTTCGATAAAAAGAAGTTCGGTTAAGTGAAAAACGTTTCAGTTAAGCGAATCTTTTATTAACTGGCAACTCTGCTGTATTTGCCAAAGTAATTTAGTAGTACTCACGTGTTCGTCGCCAACATCAGTCGTTGAAAGTTTTAGTATCGGTAAAGTTACAAGTTAAATTTAGTTAAAAGTGTCTAATAAATCACTAAGTGATAAAGTGTTGTGCCAAATAATATAATTTGATAAATAATCATTAAAAATTTGTATAAAATAAAAGTTAAAACACATTTGTTCATACGTATGAATTTATATATGTAGTACATACATACATATATACATCCATACTAATATTGTGTATATGCATTTTAAAAGTAAATAAGTTAAAAGAAAAAGTAAAAAATGCAATATCATTGTCATGTTGTTGTTAATAGCGGGATATTTCAATGTTCTTACTAAAATTCACTCAGCTGCATTGATGTCTGAATGTATTTATGTATGTATGTACATACATGTGTGCTGTGGACTGTGTTAAAAGTTCTCTGCAGAAAAATGAAGAGAACATTTATTTAAGAATAAAAAAGCAGAGCAAATTTATTAATGATTTTCATTGAAAGCAGAGCATCAAGTGTTTGTTTATTTTGAAAGTCAAATTATAGTAGTGCGTGTTAGAGTTGCCAGTATGTGCTATAATATTAATAAGACGGTTTTGTTGACGGGCGTTTAATATACATACATAATATAAAAATTTCTTAAAGCGTGAAAATGTGTGGTATGCAAAATTAGCCGGCATTTACATATTTAATTAAATTGTAAGTACATATGCACATATGTAAATAAAAATAATATAATATAATTATATGTATATCTACCTATAATACGTAATATAGAAACGCATTTTTAATATGACATTCAGGCAATTATGTGTACTTTTTTCGTTAGGTTGTTGGTATCAAAATAGAATAACTTCGAATCTAACGGGTTGTCAGATTTTTCAATAGACAATCATTAAGTAATAGAGGAGTAATGATTAGAAAAATGTCACAAGCAGATGAATTGTGATAGCATACTTGCCAAAATAGAAAAAAAATAATTAAAATAAAACGATATACCTATAGGTAGTATATGTATGTATGTAGGTACATATGTACATACATATTTGCAAATTGATGTTACTAAATTGACACCAATATAATTGTGACGCATAAAAATATAATGAGGTGCATATTTTGAGCGCAGCTCATTATTTTTATGTATATGTCCGAATCAAAATTAGCTCTAACGCTCTAGTAAAATTATGCTAATATTTGAAATATTTTATTGTTCATTAAAATTATACACTACCCACTGGGTGGCATTACATGCCAACCTTCCATTTGATCACATTTGGCCAAAATCCCATGGTTAAGATGTCGTTTTATTGCTATATCGATACATATCCATATCGCTATGTCGGTTTATCGCTATAAAATTTTAACAATGACGGATAATTAATGGCATTATCTAATATTGTAAGAAACTTTTAAAATTTCATACATTCTTGTTTTCCTGTATGAAATGCTTCGAAGGTAATAATGTGCACTACAGAATTAGGATAGAAAGAAAAAGGCAACTTATTGAAGTTAATAAAAGAAAAAATATAATATTAATAATGCGCACAAAAACACAAATGTGAAAATAAGGCCAAGTTCCTATCCAAAATATTTCGGACGTAAACAGTACTGAGATCAAAATAAGGACCAAGTTCTTGATAGCTACAATTCCATCTCATTTCTAGGCAACCATTATTGCCAAGTTTATAGGCCCATATTAGGAAGGAACTTCAAATTTAACCTGTGAGGTCACCTCTGTGGGAAAACCTTATGTTTCAAGTTTCAATATATTATGATCAAGAGGAGCAAAGTTATAAGGGGGTTAAAAAAAGCAAGAATGGCCACATACTGTGTGGCCGAACTCAAAAGTTAAATATGTTTAGTCGGGACAGTGCCAAAATATCTAGATGGAACTTTTTTGTTTACATATTTGCTAGTGGGTTTAAATTTATCTTTACTGAGATAATTTTGTATGATCTCTACGGGAATATGGCTGGCTATTTGTGGGCACATTTAAGTTTGTCACTCATTTGGACCAATGGGAAATTAAAGCCAAGGATCCATACTTATAGGTTATGTAAGTCCGATTTCCCAATTGTATTTGAGAATTTTTCTATAACACTTGTTTGTCACTCATTTGGACCAATGGGAAATTAAAGCCAAGGATCCATACTTATAGGCTATGTAAGTCCGATTTCTTAATTGTATTTGAGAATTTTTCTATAACACTTGTTTGTCACTCATTTGGACCAATGGGAAATTAAAGCCAAGGATCTATTCTTATAGACTATGTTAGTCCGATTTCTCAATTGTATTTGAGAACTTTTCTATAAAATTTGTTTGTCACTCATATGGACCAATGGGAAATTAAAGCCAAGGATCCATACTTATAGACTATGTAAGTCCGATTTCTCAATTGTATTTGAGAATTTTTCTATAAAATTTTAAAGATTAAAATTGTGTAAATTTTGTTCAGCTCTACGGGAATTTGGCTATTTGTGGGCACATTTAAGTTTGTCACTCATTTGGACCAATGGAAAATTAAAGCCAAGGATCCATACTTATAGACTATGTAAGTCCGATTTCTCAATTGTATTTGAGAATTTTTCTATAAAATTTTAAAGATTAAAATTGTGTAAATTTTGTTCAGCTCTACGTGAATTTGGCTATTTGTGGGCACATTTATGTTTGTCACTAATTTGGACCAATGGGAAATTAAAGCCAAGGATCCATACTTATAGACTATGTAAGTCCGATTTCTTAATTGTATTTGAGAATTTTTCTATAACACTTGTTTGTCACTCATTTGGACCAATAGGAAATTAAAGCCAAGGATCCATACTTATAGACTATGTAAGTCCGATTTCTTAATTGTATTTGAGAATTTTTCTATAACACTTGTTTGTCACTAATTTGGACCAATGGGAAATTAAAGCCAAGGATCCATACTTATAGACTATGTAAGTCCGATTTCTCAATTGTATTTGAGAATTTTTCTATAACACTTGTTTGTCACTCATTTGGACCAATAGGAAATTAAAGCCAAGGATCCATACTTATAGACTATGTAAGTCCGATTTCTTAATTGTATTTGAGAATTTTTCTATAACACTTGTTTGTCACTCATTTGGACCAATGGGAAATTAAAGCCAAGGATCCATACTTATAGGCTATGTAAGTCCGATTTCCCAATTGTATTTGAGAATTTTTCTATAACACTTGTTTGTCACTCATTTGGACCAATGGGAAATTAAAGCCAAGGATCCATACTTATAGGCTATGTAAGTCCGATTTCCCAATTGTATTTGAGAATTTTTCTATAACACTTGTTTGTCACTCATTTGGACCAATGGGAAACTAAAGCCAAGGATCCATACTTATAGACTATGTAAGTCCGATTTCTTAATTGTATTTGAGAATTTTTCTATAACACTTGTTTGTCACTCATTTGGACCAATGGGAAATTAAAGCCAAGGATCCATACTTAAAGACTATGTAAGTCCGATTTCTTAATTGTATTTGAGAATTTTTCTATAACACTTGTTTGTCACTCATTTGGACCAATGGGAAATTAAAGGCAAGGATCCATACTTATAGACTATGTAAGTCCGATTTCTTAATTGTATTTGAGAATTTTTCTATAACACTTGTTTTTCACTCATTTGGACCAATGGGAAATTAAAGCCAAGGATCCATACTTATAGGCTATGTAAGTCCGATTTCCCAATTGTATTTGAGAATTTTTCTATAACACTTGTTTGTCACTCATTTGGACCAATGGGAAATTAAAGCCAAGGATCCATACTTATAGACTATGTAAGTCCGATTTCTTAATTGTATTTGAGAATTTTTCTATAACACTTGTTTGTCACTCATTTGGACCAATGGGAAATTAAAGCCAAGGATCCATACTTATAGACTATGTAAGTCCGATTTCTTAATTGTATTTGAGAATTTTTCTATAACACTTGTTTGTCACTCATTTGGACCAATAGGAAATTAAAGCCAAGGATCCATACTTATAGGCTATGTAAGTCCGATTTCCCAATTGTATTTGAGAATTTTTCTATAACACTTGTTTGTCACTCATTTGGACCAATGGGAAATTAAAGCCAAGGATCCATACTTATAGGCTATGTAAGTCCGATTTCCCAATTGTATTTGAGAATTTTTCTATAACACTTGTTTGTCACTCATTTGGACCAATGAGAAATTCAAGCCAAGGATCCATACTTATAGGCTATGTAAGTCCGATTTCCCAATTGTATTTGAGAATTTTTCTATAACACTTGTTTGTCACTCATTTGGACCAATAGGAAATTAAAGCCAAGGATCCATACTTATAGGCTATGTAAGTCCGATTTCTTAATTGTATTTGAGAATTTTTCTATAACAGTTGTTTGTCACTCATTTGGACCAATGGGAAACTAAAGCCAAGGATCCATACTTATAGACTATGTAAGTCCGATTTCTTAATTGTATTTGAGAATTTTTCTATAACACTTGTTTGTCACTCATTTGGACCAATGGGAAATTAAAGCCAAGGATCCATACTTAAAGACTATGTAAGTCCGATTTCTTAATTGTATTTGAGAATTTTTCTATAACACTTGTTTGTCACTCATTTGGACCAATGGGAAATTAAAGGCAAGGATCCATACTTATAGACTATGTAAGTCCGATTTCTTAATTGTATTTGAGAATTTTTCTATAACACTTGTTTTTCACTCATTTGGACCAATGGGAAATTAAAGCCAAGGATCCATACTTATAGGCTATGTAAGTCCGATTTCCCAATTGTATTTGAGAATTTTTCTATAACACTTGTTTGTCACTCATTTGGACCAATGGGAAATTAAAGCCAAGGATCCATACTTATAGACTATGTAAGTCCGATTTCTTAATTGTATTTGAGAATTTTTCTATAACACTTGTTTGTCACTCATTTGGACCAATGGGAAATTAAAGCCAAGGATCCATACTTATAGACTATGTAAGTCCGATTTCTTAATTGTATTTGAGAATTTTTCTATAACACTTGTTTGTCACTCATTTGGACCAATAGGAAATTAAAGCCAAGGATCCATACTTATAGGCTATGTAAGTCCGATTTCCCAATTGTATTTGAGAATTTTTCTATAACACTTGTTTGTCACTCATTTGGACCAATGGGAAATTAAAGCCAAGGATCCATACTTATAGGCTATGTAAGTCCGATTTCCCAATTGTATTTGAGAATTTTTCTATAACACTTGTTTGTCACTCATTTGGACCAATGAGAAATTCAAGCCAAGGATCCATACTTATAGGCTATGTAAGTCCGATTTCCCAATTGTATTTGAGAATTTTTCTATAACACTTGTTTGTCACTCATTTGGACCAATAGGAAATTAAAGCCAAGGATCCATACTTATAGGCTATGTAAGTCCGATTTCTTAATTGTATTTGAGAATTTTTCTATAACAGTTGTTTGTCACTCATTTGGACCAATGTAAAATTAAAGCCAAGGATCCATACTTATAGGCTATGTAAGTCCGATTTCTTAATTGTATTTGAGAATTTTTCTATAACAGTTGTTTGTCACTCATTTGGACCAATGGGAAATTAAAGCCAAGGATCCATACTTATAGACTATGTAAGTCCGATTTCTTAATTGTATTTGAGAATTTTTCTATAACACTTGTTTGTCACTCATTTGGACCAATGGGAAATTAAAGCCAAGGATCCATACTTATAGGCTATGTAAGTCCGATTTCTTAATTGTATTTGAGAATTTTTCTATAACAGTTGTTTGTCACTCATTTGGACCAATGTAAAATTAAAGCCAAGGATCCATACTTATAGGCTATGTAAGTCCGATTTCCCAATTGTATTTGAGAATTTTTTCTATAACACTTGTTTGTCACTCATTTAAACCAATAGGAAATTAAAGCTAAGGATCCATACTTATAGACTATGTAAGTCCGATTTCCCAATTGTATTTGAGAATTTTTCTATAACACTTGTTTGTTACTCATTTGGACCAATGGGAAATTAAAGCCAAGGATCCATACTTATAGGCTATGTAAGTCCGATTTCCCAATTGTATTTGAGAATTTTTCTATAACACTTGTTTGTCACTCATTTGGACCAATGAGAAATTCAAGCCAAGGATCCATACTTATAGGCTATGTAAGTCCGATTTCCCAATTGTATTTGAGAATTTTTCTATAACACTTGTTTGTCACTCATTTGGACCAATAGGAAATTAAAGCCAAGGATCCATACTTATAGACTATGTAAGTCCGATTTCTTAATTGTATTTGAGAATTTTTCTATAACACTTGTTTGTCACTCATTTGGACCAATGGGAAATTAAAGCCAAGGATCCATACTTATAGACTATTTAAGTCCGATTTCTTAATTGTATTTGAGAATTTTTTCTATAACACTTGTTTGTCACTCATTTGGACCAATAGGAAATTAAAGCCAAGGATCCATACTTATAGACTATGTAAGTCCGATTTCCCAATTGTATTTGAGAATTTTTCTATAACACTTGTTTGTCACTCATTTGGACCAATGGGAAATTAAAGCCAAGGATCCATACTTATAGGCTATGTAAGTCCGATTTCCCAATTGTATTTGAGAATTTTTCTATAACACTTGTTTGTCACTCATTTGGACCAATGGGAAATTAAAGCCAAGGATCCATACTTATAGGCTATGTAAGTCCGATTTCCCAATTGTATTTGAGAATTTTTCTATAACACTTGTTTGTCACTCATTTGGACCAATGGGAAATTAAAGCCAAGGATCCATACTTATAGACTATGTAAGTCCGATTTCTTAATTGTATTTGAGAATTTTTCTATAACACTTGTTTGTCACTCATTTGGACCAATGGGAAATTAAAGCCAAGGATCCATACTTATAGACTATGTAAGTCCGATTTCTTAATTGTATTTGAGAATTTTTCTATAACACTTGTTTGTCACTCATTTGGACCAATAGGAAATTAAAGCCAAGGATCTATACTTATAGGCTATGTAAGTCCGATTTCCCAATTGTATTTGAGAATTTTTCTATAACACTTGTTTGTCACTCATTTGGACCAATGGGAAATTAAAGCCAAGGATCCATACTTATAGGCTATGTAAGTCCGATTTCCCAATTGTATTTGAGAATTTTTCTATAACACTTGTTTGTCACTCATTTGGACCAATGGGAAATTAAAGCCAAGGATCCATACTTATAGGCTATGTAAGTCCGATTTCCCAATTGTATTTGAGAATTTTTCTATAACACTTGTTTGTCACTCATTTGGACCAATGGAAAATTAAAGCCAAGGATCCATACTTATAGGCTATGTAAGTCCGATTTCCCAATTGTATTTGAGAATTTTTCTATAACACTTGTTTGTCACTCATTTGGACCAATAGGAAATTAAAGCCAAGGATCCATACTTATAGACTATTTAAGTCCGATTTCTTAATTGTATTTGAGAATTTTTCTATAACACTTGTTTGTCACTAAT
The DNA here is from genome assembly GCA_947311025.1 of Lypha dubia. Classification (NCBI taxonomy): domain Eukaryota; kingdom Metazoa; phylum Arthropoda; class Insecta; order Diptera; family Tachinidae; genus Lypha; species Lypha dubia. The sequence continues at coordinate 66,466,283 of OX371262.1, read as the reverse complement.
TTGGACCAATGGGAAATTAAAGCCAAGGATCCATACTTATAGGCTATGTAAGTCCGATTTCTTAATTGTATTTGAGAATTTTTCTATAACACTTGTTTTTCACTCATTTGGACCAATGGGAAATTAAAGCCAAGGATCCATACTTATAGGCTATGTAAGTCCGATTTCCCAATTGTATTTGAGAATTTTTCTATAACACTTGTTTGTCACTCATTTGGACCAATAGGAAATTAAAGCCAAGGATCCATACTTATAGGCTATGTAAGTCCGATTTCCCAATTGTATTTGAGAATTTTTTCTAAAACACTTGTTTGTCACTCATTTGGACCAATAGGAAATTAAAGCCAAGGATCCATACTTATAGACTATGTAAGTCCGATTTCTTAATTGTATTTGAGAATTTTTCTATAACACTTGTTTTTCACTCATTTGGACCAATGGGAAATTAAAGCCAAGGATCCATACTTATAGGCTATGCAAGTCCGATTTCCCAATTGTATTTGAGAATTTTTCTATAACACTTGTTTTTCACTCATTTGGACCAATGGGAAATTAAAGCCAAGGATCCATACTTATAGGCTATGTAAGTCCGATTTCCCAATTGTATTTGAGAATTTTTCTATAACACTTGTTTGTCACTCATTTGGACCAATAGGAAATTAAAGCCAAGGATCCATACTTATAGACTATGTAAGTCCGATTTCTTAATTGTATTTGAGAATTTTTCTATAACACTTGTTTGTCACTCATTTGGACCAATGGGAAATTAAAGCCAAGGATCCATACTTATAGACTATTTAAGTCCGATTTCTTAATTGTATTTGAGAATTTTTTCTATAACACTTGTTTGTCACTCATTTGGACCAATAGGAAATTAAAGCCAAGGATCCATACTTATAGACTATGTAAGTCCGATTTCCCAATTGTATTTGAGAATTTTTCTATAACACTTGTTTGTCACTCATTTGGACCAATGGGAAATTAAAGCCAAGGATCCATACTTATAGACTATGTAAGTCCGATTTCCCAATTGTATTTGAGAATTTTTCTATAACACTTGTTTGTCACTCATTTGGACCAATGGGAAATTAAAGCCAAGGATCCATACTTATAGGCTATGTAAGTCCGATTTCCCAATTGTATTTGAGAATTTTTCTATAACACTTGTTTGTCACTCATTTGGACCAATGGGAAATTAAAGCCAAGGATCCATACTTATAGGCTATGTAAGTCCGATTTCCCAATTGTATTTGAGAATTTTTCTATAACACTTGTTTGTCACTCATTTGGACCAATGGGAAATTAAAGCCAAGGATCCATACTTATAGGCTATGTAAGTCCGATTTCCCAATTGTATTTGAGAATTTTTTCTATAACACTTGTTTGTCACTCATTTGGACCAATAGGAAATTAAAGCCAAGGATCCATACTTATAGACTATTTAAGTCCGATTTCTTAATTGTATTTGAGAATTTTTCTATAACACTTGTTTGTCACTAATTTGGACCAATGGGAAATTAAAGCCAAGGATCCATACTTATAGGCTATGTAAGTCCGATTTCTTAATTGTATTTGAGAATTTTTCTATAACAGTTGTTTGTCACTCATTTGGACCAATGGGAAATTAAAGCCAAGGATCCATACTTATAGGCTATGTAAGTCCGATTTCCCAATTGTATTTGAGAATTTTTTCTATAACACTTGTTTGTCACTAATTTGGACCAATGGGAAATTAAAGCCAAGGATCCATACTTATAGGCTATGTAAGTCCAATTTCTTAATTGTATTTGAGAATTTTTCTATAACACTTGTTTGTCACTCATTTGGACCAATAGGAAATTAAAGCCAAGGATCCATACTTATAGACTATGTAAGTCCGATTTCTTAATTGTATTTGAGAATTTTTCTATAACACTTGTTTTTCACTCATTTGGACCAATGGGAAATTAAAGCCAAGGATCCATACTTATAGGCTATGTAAGTCCGATTTCCCAATTGTATTTGAGAATTTTTCTATAACACTTGTTTGTCACTCATTTGGACCAATGGGAAATTAAAGCCAAGGATCCATACTTATAGGCTATGTAAGTCCGATTTCCCAATTGTATTTGAGAATTTTTCTATAACACTTGTTTGTCACTCATTTGGACCAATGGGAAATTAAAGCCAAGGATCCATACTTATAGGCTATGTTAGTCCGATTTCCCAATTGTATTTGAGAATTTTTCTATAACACTTGTTTGTCACTCATTTGGACACATGGGAAATTAAAGCCAAGGATCCATACTTATAGGCTATGTAAGTCCGATTTCCCAATTGTATTTGAGAATTTTTCTATAACACTTGTTTGTCACTCATTTGGACCAATGGGAAATTAAAGCCAAGGATCCATACTTATAGGCTATGTAAGTCCGATTTCCCAATTGTATTTGAGAATTTTTCTATAACAGTTGTTTGTCACTCATTTGGACCAATGGGAAATTAAAGCAAAGGATCCATACTTATAGGCTATGTAAGTCCGATTTCCCAATTGGATTTGAGAATTTTTTCTATAACACTTGTTTGTCACTCATTTGGACCAATAGGAAATTAAAGCCAAGGATCCATACTTATAGACTATTTAAGTCCGATTTCTTAATTGTATTTGAGAATTTTTCTATAACACTTGTTTGTCACTAATTTGGACCAATGGGAAATTAAAGCCAAGGATCCATACTTATAGGCTATGTAAGTCCGATTTCTTAATTGTATTTGAGAATTTTTCTATAACACTTGTTTGTCACTCATTTGGACCAATGGGAAATTAAAGCCAAGGATCCATACTTATAGGCTATGTAAGTCCGATTTCCCAATTGTATTTGAGAATTTTTCTATAACAGTTGTTTGTCACTCATTTGGACCAATAGGAAATTAAAGCCAAGGATCCATACTTATAGACTATTTAAGTCCGATTTCTTAATTGTATTTGAGAATTTTTCTATAACACTTGTTTGTCACTAATTTGGACCAATGGGAAATTAAAGCCAAGGATCCATACTTATAGACTATTTAAGTCCGATTTCTTAATTGTATTTGAGAATTTTTCAATAACACTTGTTTGTCACTCATTTGGACCAATAGGAAATTAAAGCCAAGGATCCATACTTATAGGCTATGTAAGTCCGATTTCCCAATTGTATTTGAGAATTTTTCTATAACAGTTGTTTGTCACTCATTTGGACCAATAGGAAATTAAAGCCAAGGATCCATACTTATAGGCTATGTAAGTCCGATTTCCCAATTGTATTTGAGAATTTTTCTATAACACTTGTTTGTCACTAATTTGGACCAATGGGAAATTAAAGCCAAGGATCCATACTTATAGACTATTTAAGTCCGATTTCTTAATTGTATTTGAGAATTTTTCAAAAACACTTGTTTGTCACTCATTTGGACCAATAGGAAATTAAAGCCAAGGATCCATACTTATAGACTATTTAAGTCCGATTTCTTAATTGTATTTGAGAATTTTTCTATAACACTTGTTTGTCACTCATTTGGACCAATGGGAAATTAAAGCCAAGGATCCATACTTATAGGCTATGTAAGTCCGATTTCCCAATTGTATTTGAGAATTTTTCTATAACAGTTGTTTGTCACTCATTTGGACCAATAGGAAATTAAAGCCAAGGATCCATACTTATAGACTATTTAAGTCCGATTTCTTAATTGTATTTGAGAATTTTTCTATAACACTTGTTTGTCACTAATTTGGACCAATGGGAAATTAAAGCCAAGGATCCATACTTATAGACTATTTAAGTCCGATTTCTTAATTGTATTTGAGAATTTTTCTATAACACTTGTTTGTCACTCATTTGGACCAATAGGAAATTAAAGCCAAGGATCCATACTTATAGACTATGTAAGTCCGATTTCTTAATTGTATTTGAGAATTTTTCTATAACAGTTGTTTGTCACTCATTTGGACCAATGGGAAATTAAAGCCAAGGATCCATACTTATAGGCTATGTTAGTCCGATTTCCCAATTGTATTTGAGAATTTTTCTATAACACTTGCTTTTCACTCATTTGGACCAATAAGAAATTAAAGCCAAGGATCCATACTTATAGGCTATGTAAGTCCGATTTCCCAATTGTATTTGAGAATTTTTCTATAACAGTTGTTTGTCACTCATTTGGACCAATAGGAAATTAAAGCCAAGGATCCATACTTATAGACTATTTAAGTCCGATTTCTTAATTGTATTTGAGAATTTTTCTATAACACTTGTTTGTCACTAATTTGGACCAATGGGAAATTAAAGCCAAGGATCCATACTTATAGACTATTTAAGTCCGATTTCTTAATTGTATTTGAGAATTTTTCTATAACACTTGTTTGTCACTCATTTGGACCAATAGGAAATTAAAGCCAAGGATCCATACTTATAGACTATGTAAGTCCGATTTCTTAATTGTATTTGAGAATTTTTCTATAACAGTTGTTTGTCACTCATTTGGACCAATGGGAAATTAAAGCCAAGGATCCATACTTATAGGCTATGTTAGTCCGATTTCCCAATTGTATTTGAGAATTTTTCTATAACACTTGTTTGTCACTCATTTGGACCAATGGGAAATTAAAGCCAATGATCCATACTTATAGGCTATGTTAGTCCGATTTCCCAATTGTATTTGAGAATTTTTCTATAACACTTGTTTGTCACTCATTTGGACCAATGGGAAATTAAAGCCAAGGATCCATACTTATAGGCTATGTAAGTCCGATTTCCCAATTGTATTTGAGAATTTTTCTATAACAGTTGTTTGTCACTCATTTGGACCAATGGGAAATTAAACCCAAGGATCCATACTTATAGGCTATGTAAGTCCGATTTCCCAATTGTATTTGAGAATTTTTTCTATAACACTTGTTTGTCACTCATTTGGACCAATAGGAAATTAAAGCCAAGGATCCATACTTATAGACTATTTAAGTCCGATTTCTTAATTGTATTTGAGAATTTTTCTATAACACTTGTTTGTCACTAATTTGGACCAATGGGAAATTAAAGCCAAGGATCCATACTTATAGGCTATGTAAGTCCGATTTCTTAATTGTATTTGAGAATTTTTCTATAACAGTTGTTTGTCACTCATTTGGACCAATGGGAAATTAAAGCCAAGGATCCATACATATAGGCTATGTAAGTCCGATTTCCCAATTGTATTTGAGAATTTTTTCTATAACACTTGTTTGTCACTAATTTGGACCAATGGGAAATTAAAGCCAAGGATCCATACTTATAGGCTATGTAAGTCCAATTTCTTAATTGTATTTGAGAATTTTTCTATAACACTTGTTTGTCACTCATTTGGACCAATGGGAAATTAAAGCCAAGGATCCATACTTATAGGCTATGTAAGTCCGATTTCCCAATTGTATTTGAGAATTTTTCTATAACACTTGTTTGTCACTCATTTGGACCAATGGGAAATTAAAGCCAAGGATCCATACTTATAGGCTATGTAAGTCCGATTTCCCAATTGTATTTGAGAATTTTTTCTATAACACTTGTTTGTCACTCATTTGGACCAATAGGAAATTAAAGCCAAGGATCCATACTTATAGACTATTTAAGTCCGATTTCTTAATTGTATTTGAGAATTTTTCTATAACAGTTGTTTGTCACTCATTTGGACCAATGGGAAATTAAAGCCAAGGATCCATACTTATAGGCTATGTAAGTCCGATTTCCCAATTGTATTTGAGAATTTTTTCTATAACACTTGTTTGTCACTCATTTGGACCAATAGGAAATTAAAGCCAAGGATCCATACTTATAGACTATTTAAGTCCGATTTCTTAATTGTATTTGAGAATTTTTCTATAACAGTTGTTTGTCACTCATTTGGACCAATGGGAAATTAAAGCCAAGGATCCATACTTATAGGCTATGTAAGTCCGATTTCCCAATTGTATTTGAGAATTTTTTCTATAACACTTGTTTGTCACTCATTTGGACCAATAGGAAATTAAAGCCAAGGATCCATACTTATAGACTATTTAAGTCCGATTTCTTAATTGTATTTGAGAATTTTTCTATAACACTTGTTTGTCACTCATTTGGACCAATGGGAAATTAAAGCCAAGGATCCATACTTATAGGCTATGTAAGTCCGATTTCCCAATTGTATTTGAGAATTTTTCTATAACACTTGTTTGTCACTAATTTGGACCAATGGGAAATTAAAGCCAAGGATCCATACTTATAGGCTATGTAAGTCCGATTTCTTAATTGTATTTGAGAATTTTTCTATAACAGTTGTTTGTCACTCATTTGGACCAATGGGAAATTAAAGCCAAGGATCCATACTTATAGGCTATGTAAGTCCGATTTCCCAATTGTATTTGAGAATTTTTTCTATAACACTTGTTTGTCACTAATTTGGACCAATGGGAAATTAAAGCCAAGGATCCATACTTATAGGCTATGTAAGTCCAATTTCTTAATTGTATTTGAGAATTTTTCTATAACACTTGTTTGTCACTCATTTGGACCAATAGGAAATTAAAGCCAAGGATCCATACTTATAGACTATGTAAGTCCGATTTCTTAATTGTATTTGAGAATTTTTCTATAACACTTGTTTTTCACTCATTTGGACCAATGGGAAATTAAAGCCAAGGATCCATACTTATAGGCTATGTAAGTCCGATTTCCCAATTGTATTTGAGAATTTTTCTATAACACTTGTTTGTCACTCATTTGGACCAATGGGAAATTAAAGCCAAGGATCCATACTTATAGGCTATGTAAGTCCGATTTCCCAATTGTATTTGAGAATTTTTCTATAACACTTGTTTGTCACTCATTTGGACCAATGGGAAATTAAAGCCAAGGATCCATACTTATAGGCTATGTTAGTCCGATTTCCCAATTGTATTTGAGAATTTTTCTATAACACTTGTTTGTCACTCATTTGGACACATGGGAAATTAAAGCCAAGGATCCATACTTATAGGCTATGTAAGTCCGATTTCCCAATTGTATTTGAGAATTTTTCTATAACACTTGTTTGTCACTCATTTGGACCAATGGGAAATTAAAGCCAAGGATCCATACTTATAGGCTATGTAAGTCCGATTTCCCAATTGTATTTGAGAATTTTTCTATAACAGTTGTTTGTCACTCATTTGGACCAATGGGAAATTAAAGCAAAGGATCCATACTTATAGGCTATGTAAGTCCGATTTCCCAATTGTATTTGAGAATTTTTTCTATAACACTTGTTTGTCACTCATTTGGACCAATAGGAAATTAAAGCCAAGGATCCATACTTATAGACTATTTAAGTCCGATTTCTTAATTGTATTTGAGAATTTTTCTATAACACTTGTTTGTCACTAATTTGGACCAATGGGAAATTAAAGCCAAGGATCCATACTTATAGGCTATGTAAGTCCGATTTCTTAATTGTATTTGAGAATTTTTCTATAACACTTGTTTGTCACTCATTTGGACCAATGGGAAATTAAAGCCAAGGATCCATACTTATAGGCTATGTAAGTCCGATTTCCCAATTGTATTTGAGAATTTTTCTATAACAGTTGTTTGTCACTCATTTGGACCAATAGGAAATTAAAGCCAAGGATCCATACTTATAGACTATTTAAGTCCGATTTCTTAATTGTATTTGAGAATTTTTCTATAACACTTGTTTGTCACTAATTTGGACCAATGGGAAATTAAAGCCAAGGATCCATACTTATAGACTATTTAAGTCCGATTTCTTAATTGTATTTGAGAATTTTTCAATAACACTTGTTTGTCACTCATTTGGACCAATAGGAAATTAAAGCCAAGGATCCATACTTATAGGCTATGTAAGTCCGATTTCCCAATTGTATTTGAGAATTTTTCTATAACAGTTGTTTGTCACTCATTTGGACCAATAGGAAATTAAAGCCAAGGATCCATACTTATAGGCTATGTAAGTCCGATTTCCCAATTGTATTTGAGAATTTTTCTATAACACTTGTTTGTCACTAATTTGGACCAATGGGAAATTAAAGCCAAGGATCCATACTTATAGACTATTTAAGTCCGATTTCTTAATTGTATTTGAGAATTTTTCAATAACACTTGTTTGTCACTCATTTGGACCAATAGGAAATTAAAGCCAAGGATCCATACTTATAGACTATTTAAGTCCGATTTCTTAATTGTATTTGAGAATTTTTCTATAACACTTGTTTGTCACTCATTTGGACCAATGGGAAATTAAAGCCAAGGATCCATACTTATAGGCTACGTTAGTCCGATTTCCCAATTGTATTTGAGAATTTTTCTATAACACTTGTTTGTCACTCATTTGGACCAATGGGAAATTAAAGCCAAGGATCCATACTTATAGGCTATGTAAGTCCGATTTCCCAATTGTATTTGAGAATTTTTCTATAACAGTTGTTTGTCACTCATTTGGACCAATAGGAAATTAAAGCCAAGGATCCATACTTATAGACTATTTAAGTCCGATTTCTTAATTGTATTTGAGAATTTTTCTATAACACTTGTTTGTCACTAATTTGGACCAATGGGAAATTAAAGCCAAGGATCCATACTTATAGACTATTTAAGTCCGATTTCTTAATTGTATTTGAGAATTTTTCTATAACACTTGTTTGTCACTCATTTGGACCAATAGGAAATTAAAGCCAAGGATCCATACTTATAGACTATTTAAGTCCGATTTCTTAATTGTATTTGAGAATTTTTCTATAACACTTGTTTGTCACTCATTTGGACCAATAGGAAATTAAAGCCAAGGATCCATACTTATAGACTATTTAAGTCCGATTTCTTAATTGTATTTGAGAATTTTTCTATAACACTTGTTTGTCACTAATTTGGACCAATGGGAAATTAAAGCCAAGGATCCATACTTATAGACTATTTAAGTCCGATTTCTTAATTGTATTTGAGAATTTTTCAATAACACTTGTTTGTCACTCATTTGGACCAATAGGAAATTAAAGCCAAGGATCCATACTTATAGGCTATGTAAGTCCGATTTCCCAATTGTATTTGAGAATTTTTCTATAACAGTTGTTTGTCACTCATTTGGACCAATAGGAAATTAAAGCCAAGGATCCATACTTATAGGCTATGTAAGTCCGATTTCCCAATTGTATTTGAGAATTTTTCTATAACACTTGTTTGTCACTAATTTGGACCAATGGGAAATTAAAGCCAAGGATCCATACTTATAGGCTATGTAAGTCCGATTTCCCAATTGTATTTGAGAATTTTTTCTATAACACTTGTTTGTCACTCATTTGGACCAATAGGAAATTAAAGCCAAGGATCCATACTTATAGACTATTTAAGTCCGATTTCTTAATTGTATTTGAGAATTTTTCTATAACACTTGTTTGTCACTAATTTGGACCAATGGGAAATTAAAGCCAAGGATCCATACTTATAGACTATTTAAGTCCGATTTCTTAATTGTATTTGAGAATTTTTCAATAACACTTGTTTGTCACTCATTTGGACCAATGGGAAATTAAAGCCAAGGATCCATACTTATAGGCTATGTAAGTCCGATTTCCCAATTGTATTTGAGAATTTTTCTATAACAGTTGTTTGTCACTCATTTGGACCAATAGGAAATTAAAGCCAAGGATCCATACTTATAGACTATTTAAGTCCGATTTCTTAATTGTATTTGAGAATTTTTCTATAACACTTGTTTGTCACTAATTTGGACCAATGGGAAATTAAAGCCAAGGATCCATACTTATAGACTATTTAAGTCCGATTTCTTAATTGTATTTGAGAATTTTTCTATAACACTTGTTTGTCACTCATTTGGACCAATAGGAAATTAAAGCCAAGGATCCATACTTATAGACTATGTAAGTCCGATTTCTTAATTGTATTTGAGAATTTTTCTATAACAGTTGTTTGTCACTCATTTGGACCAATGGGAAATTAAAGCCAAGGATCCATACTTATAGGCTATGTAAGTCCGATTTCCCAATTGTATTTGAGAATTTTTCTATAACACTTGCTTTTCACTCATTTGGACCAATAAGAAATTAAAGCCAAGGATCCATTTTTATAGGCTATGTAAGTCCGATTTCCCAATTGTATTTGAGAATTTTTCTATAACACTTGTTTGTCACTCATTTGGACCAATGGGAAATTAAAGCCAAGGATCCATACTTATAGGCTATGTTAGTCCGATTTCCCAATTGTATTTGAGAATTTTTCTATAACACTTGTTTGTCACTCATTTGGACCAATGGGAAATTAAAGCCAAGGATCCATACTTATAGGCTATGTTAGTCCGATTTCCCAATTGTATTTGAGAATTTTTCTATAACACTTGTTTGTCACTCATTTGGACCAATGGGAAATTAAAGCCAAGGATCCATACTTATAGGCTATGTAAGTCCGATTTCCCAATTGTATTTGAGAATTTTTCTATAACAGTTGTTTGTCACTCATTTGGACCAATGGGAAATTAAACCCAAGGATCCATACTTATAGGCTATGTAAGTCCGATTTCCCAATTGTATTTGAGAATTTTTTCTATAACACTTGTTTGTCACTCATTTGGACCAATAGGAAATTAAAGCCAAGGATCCATACTTATAGACTATTTAAGTCCGATTTCTTAATTGTATTTGAGAATTTTTCTATAACACTTGTTTGTCACTAATTTGGACCAATGGGAAATTAAAGCCAAGGATCCATACTTATAGGCTATGTAAGTCCGATTTCTTAATTGTATTTGAGAATTTTTCTATAACAGTTGTTTGTCACTCATTTGGACCAATGGGAAATTAAAGCCAAGGATCCATACTTATAGGCTATGTAAGTCCGATTTCCCAATTGTATTTGAGAATTTTTTCTATAACACTTGTTTGTCACTAATTTGGACCAATGGGAAATTAAAGCCAAGGATCCATACTTATAGGCTATGTAAGTCCAATTTCTTAATTGTATTTGAGAATTTTTCTATAACACTTGTTTGTCACTCATTTGAACCAATAGGAAATTAAAGCCAAGGATCCATACTTATAGACTATGTAAGTCCGATTTCTTAATTGTATTTGAGAATTTTTCTATAACACTTGTTTTTCACTCATTTAGACCAATGGGAAATTAAAGCCAAGGATCCATACTTATAGGCTATGTAAGTCCGATTTCCGAATTGTATTTGAGAATTTTTCTATAACACTTGTTTGTCACTCATTTGGACCAATGGGAAATTAAAGCCAAGGATCCATACTTATAGGCTATGTAAGTCCGATTTCCCAATTGTATTTGAGAATTTTTCTATAACACTTGTTTGTCACTCATTTGGACCAATGGGAAATTAAAGCCAAGGATCCATACTTATAGGCTATGTAAGTCCGATTTCCCAATTGTATTTGAGAATTTTTTCTATAACACTTGTTTGTCACTCATTTGGACCAATAGGAAATTAAAGCCAAGGATCCATACTTATAGACTATTTAAGTCCGATTTCTTAATTGTATTTGAGAATTTTTCTATAACAGTTGTTTGTCACTCATTTGGACCAATGGGAAATTAAAGCCAAGGATCCATACTTATAGGCTATGTAAGTCCGATTTCTTAATTGTATTTGAGAATTTTTCTATAACAGTTGTTTGTCACTCATTTGGACCAATGGGAAATTAAAGCCAAGGATCCATACTTATAGGCTATGTAAGTCCGATTTCCCAATTGTATTTGAGAATTTTTTCTATAACACTTGTTTGTCACTCATTTAAACCAATAGGAAATTAAAGCTAAGGATCCATACTTATAGACTATGTAAGTCCGATTTCCCAATTGTATTTGAGAATTTTTCTATAACACTTGTTTGTCACTCATTTAGACCAATGGGAAATTAAAGCCAAGGATCCATACTTATAGGCTATGTAAGTCCGATTTCCCAATTGTATTTGAGAATTTTTCTATAACACTTGTTTGTCACTCATTTGGACCAATGGAAAATTAAAGCCAAGGATCCATACTTATAGGCTATGTAAGTCCGATTTCTTAATTGTATTTGAGAATTTTTCTATAACACTTGTTTGTCACTCATTTGGACCAATAGGAAATTAAAGCCAAGGATCCATACTTATAGACTATGTAAGTCCGATTTCTTAATTGTATTTGAGAATTTTTCTATAACACTTGTTTGTCACTCATTTGGACCAATGGGAAATTAAAGCCAAGGATCCATACTTATAGACTATGTAAGTCCGATTTCTTAATTGTATTTGAGAATTTTTCTATAACACTTGTTTGTCACTCATTTGGACCAATGGGAAATTAAAGCCAAGGATCCATACTTATAGACTATGTAAGTCCGATTTCTTAATTGTAGTCAATTGTATTTGAGAATTTTTCTATAAAATTTTAAAGATTAAAATTGTGTAAATTTTGTTCAGCTCTACGTGAATTTGGCTATTTGTGGGCACATTTATGTTTGTCACTCATTTGGACCAATAAGAAATTAAAGCCAAGGATCCATTCTTATAGACTATGTTAGTCCGATTTCTCAATTGTATTTGAGAATTTTTCTATAACATTTGTTTGTCACTCATTTGGACCAATGAGAAATTAAAGCCAAGGATCCATACTTATAGACTATGTAGTCAATTGTATTTGAGAATTTTTCTATAAAATTTTAAAGATTAAAATTGTGTAAATTTTGTTCAGCTCTACGTGAATTTGGCTATTTGTGGGCACATTTATGTTTGTCACTCATTTGGACCAATAAGAAATTAAAGCCAAGGACCCATTCTTATAGACTATGTAAGTCCGATTTCTTAATTGTATTTGAGAATTTTTCTATAACACTTGTTTGTCACTCATTTGGACCAATAGGAAATTAAAGCCAAGGATCCATACTTATAGACTATGTAGTCAATTGTATTTGAGAATTTTTCTATAAAATTTTAAAGATTAAAATTGTGTAAATTTTGTTCAGCTCTACGTGAATTTGGCTATTTGTGGGCACATTTAAGTTTGTCACTCATTTGGACCAATAAGAAATTAAAGCCAAGGATCCATTCTTATAGACTAAGTAAGTCCGATTTCTTAATTGTATTTGAGAATTTTTCTATAACACTTGTTTGTCACTCATTTGGACCAATGGGAAATTAAAGCCAAGGATCCATACTTATAGGCTATGTAAGTCCGATTTCCCAATTGTATTTGAGAATTTTTCTATAACACTTGTTTGTCACTCATTTGGACCAATGGGAAATTAAAGCCAAGGATCCATACTTATAGACTATGTAGTCAATTGTATTTGAGAATTTTTCTATAAAATTTTAAAGATTAAAATTGTGTAAATTTTGTTCAGCTCTACGTGAATTTGGCTATTTGTGGGCACATTTATGTTTGTCACTCATTTGGACCAATAAGAAATTAAAGCCAAGGATCCATTCTTATAGACTAAGTAAGTCCGATTTCTTAATTGTATTTGAGAATTTTTCTATAACACTTGTTTGTCACTCATTTGGACCAATGGGAAATTAAAGCCAAGGATCCATACTTATAGGCTATGTAAGTCCGATTTCCCAATTGTATTTGAGAATTTTTCTATAACACTTGTTTGTCACTCATTTGGACCAATGGGAAATTAAAGCCAAGGATCCATACTTATAGACTATGTAGTCAATTGTATTTGAGAATTTTTCTATAAAATTTTAAAGATTAAAATTGTGTAAATTTTGTTCAGCTCTACGTGAATTTGGCTATTTGTGGGCACATTTATGTTTGTCACTCATTTGGACCAATAAGAAATTAAAGCCAAGGATCCATTCTTATAGACTAAGTAAGTCCGATTTCTTAATTGTATTTGAGAATTTTTCTATAACACTTGTTTGTCACTCATTTGGACCAATGGGAAATTAAAGCCAAGGATCCATACTTATAGGCTATGTAAGTCCGATTTCCCAATTGTATTTGAGAATTTTTCTATAACACTTGTTTGTCACTCATTTGGACCAATGGGAAATTAAAGCCAAGGATCCATACTTATAGACTATGTAGTCAATTGTATTTGAGAATTTTTCTATAAAATTTTAAAGATTAAAATTATGTAAATTTTGTTCAGCTCTACGTGAATTTGGCTATTTGTGGGCACATTTATGTTTGTCACTCATTTGGACCAATAAGAAATTAAAGCCAAGGATCCATTCTTATAGACTATGTTAGTCCGATTTCTCAATTGTATTTGAGAATTTTTCTATAACATTTGTTTGTCACTCATTTGGACCAATGGGAAATTAAAGCCAAGGATCCATACTTATAGGCTATGTAAGTCCGATTTCTTAATTGTATTTGAGAATTTTTCTATAACACTTGTTTGTCACTCATTTGGACCAATGGGAAATTAAAGCCAAGGATCCATACTTATAGGCTATGTAAGTCCGATTTCCCAATTGTATTTGATAATTTTTCTATAACACTTGTTTGTCACTCATTTAGACCAATGGGAAATTAAAGCCAAGGATCCATACTTATAGGCTATGTAAGTCCGATTTCTTAATTGTATTTGAGAATTTTTCTATAACACTTGTTTGTCACTCATTTGGACCAATGGGAAATTAAAGCCAAGGATCCATACTTATAGACTATGTAAGTCCGATTTCTTAATTGTATTTGAGAATTTTTCTATAACACTTGTTTGTCACTCATTTGGACCAATGGGAAATTAAAGCCAAGGATCCATACTTATAGACTATGTAAGTCCGATTTCTTAATTGTATTTGAGAATTTTTCTATAACACTTGTTTGTCACTCATTTGGACCAATGGGAAATTAAAGCCAAGGATCCATACTTATAGACTATGTAAGTCCGATTTCTTAATTGTATTTGATAATTTTTCTATAACACTTGTTTGTCACTCATTTGGACCAATGGGAAATTAAAGCCAAGGATCCATACTTATAGACTATGTAAGTCCGATTTCTTAATTGTATTTGAGAATTTTTCTATAACACTTGTTTGTCACTCATTTGGACCAATGGGAAATTAAAGCCAAGGATCCATACTTATAGACTATGTAAGTCCGATTTCTTAATTGTATTTGAGAATTTTTCTATAACACTTGTTTGTCACTCATTTGGACCAATAGGAAATTAAAGCCAAGCATCCATACTTATAGACTATGTAGTCAATTGTATTTGAGAATTTTTCTATAAAATTTTAAAGATTAAAATTGTGTAAATTTTGTTCAGCTCTACGTGAATTTGGCTATTTGTGGGCACATTTATGTTTGTCACTCATTTGGACCAATAAGAAATTAAAGCCAAGGATCCATTCTTATAGACTATGTTAGTCCGATTTCTCAATTGTATTTGAGAATTTTTCTATAACATTTGTTTGTCACTCATTTGGACCAATGAGAAATTAAAGCCAAGGATCCATACTTATAGACTATGTAGTCAATTGTATTTGAGAATTTTTCTATAAAATTTTAAAGATTAAAATTGTGTAAATTTTGTTCAGCTCTACGTGAATTTGGCTATTTGTGGGCACATATATGTTTGTCACTCATTTGGACCAATAAGAAATTAAAGCCAAGGACCCATTCTTATAGACTATGTAAGTCCGATTTCTTAATTGTATTTGAGAATTTTTCTATAACACTTGTTTGTCACTCATTTGGACCAATAGGAAATTAAAGCCAAGGATCCATACTTATAGACTATGTAGTCAATTGTATTTGAGAATTTTTCTATAAAATTTTAAAGATTAAAATTGTGTAAATTTTGTTCAGCTCTACGTGAATTTAGCTATTTGTGGGCACATTTATGTTTGTCACTCATTTGGACCAATAAGAAATTAAAGCCAAGGATCCATTCTTATAGACTAAGTAAGTCCGATTTCTTAACTGTATTTGAGAATTTTTCTATAACACTTGTTTGTCACTCATTTGGACCAATGGGAAATTAAAGCCAAGGATCCATACTTATAGGCTATGTAAGTCCGATTTCCCAATTGTATTTGAGAATTTTTCTATAACACTTGTTTGTCACTCATTTGGACCAATGGGAAATTAAAGCCAAGGATCCATACTTATAGACTATGTAGTCAATTGTATTTGAGAATTTTTCTATAAAATTTTAAAGATTAAAATTATGTAAATTTTGTTCAGCTCTACGTGAATTTGGCTATTTGTGGGCACATTTATGTTTGTCACTCATTTGGACCAATAAGAAATTAAAGCCAAGGATCCATTCTTATAGACTATGTTAGTCCGATTTCTCAATTGTATTTGAGAATTTTTCTATAACATTTGTTTGTCACTCATTTGGACCAATGAGAAATTAAAGCCAAGGATCCATTCTTATAGGCTATGTAAGTCCGATTTCTCAATTGTATTTGAGAATTTTTCTATAACATTTGTTTGTCACTCATTTGGACCAATGGGAAATTAAAGCCAAGGATCCATACTTATAGGCTATGTAAGTCCGATTTCTTAATTGTATTTGAGAATTTTTCTATAAAATTTTAAAGATTAAAATTGTGTAAATTTTGTTCAGCTCTACGTGAATTTGGCTATTTGTGGGCACATTTATGTTTGTCACTCATTTGAACCAATAAGAAATTAAAGCCAAGGATCCATTCTTATAGACTATGTTAGTCCGATTTCTCAATTGTATTTGAGAATTTTTCTATAACATTTGTTTGTCACTCATTTGGACCAATGAGAAATTAAAGCCAAGGATCCATACTTATAGACTATGTAGTCAATTGTATTTGAGAATTTTTCTATAAAATTTTAAAGATTAAAATTGTGTAAATTTTGTTCAGCTCTACGTGAATTTGGCTATTTGTGGGCACATTTATGTTTGTCACTCATTTGGACCAATAAGAAATTAAAGCCAAGGACCCATTCTTATAGACTATGTAAGTCCGATTTCTTAATTGTATTTGAGAATTTTTCTATAACACTTGTTTGTCACTCATTTGGACCAATAGGAAATTAAAGCCAAGGATCCATACTTATAGGCTATGTAAGTCCGATTTCTTAATTGTATTTGAGAATTTTTCTATAACACTTGTTTGTCACTCATTTGGACCAATGGGAAATTAAAGCCAAGGATCCATACTTATAGGCTATGTAAGTCCGATTTCCCAATTGTATTTGATAATTTTTCTATAACACTTGTTTGTCACTCATTTAGACCAATAGGAAATTAAAGCCAAGGATCCATACTTATAGACAATGTAAGTCCGATTTCTTAATTGTATTTGAGAATTTTTCTATAACACTTGTTTGTCACTCATTTGGACCAATGGGAAATTAAAGCCAAGGATCCATACTTATAGGCTATGTAAGTCCGATTTCCCAATTGTATTTGAGAATTTTTCTATAACATTTGTTTGTCACTCATTTGGACCAATAAGAAATTAAAGCCAAGGATCCATTCTCATAGACTATGTTAGTCCGATTTCTCAATTGTATTTGAGAATTTTTCTATAACATTTGTTTGTCACTCATTTGGACCAATGAGAAATTAAAGCCAAGGACCCATTCTTATAGGCTATGTAAGTCCGATTTCTTAATTGTATTTGAGAATTTTTCTATAACACTTGTTTGTCACTCATTTGGACCAATAAGAAATTAAAGCCAAGGATCCATTCTCATAGACTATGTTAGTCCGATTTCTCAATTGTATTTGAGAATTTTTCTATAACACTTGTTTGTCACTCATTTGGACCAATAAGAAATTAAAGCCAAGGATCCATTCTCATAGACTATGTTAGTCCGATTTCTCAATTGTATTTGAGAATTTTTCTATAACACTTGTTTGTCACTCATTTGGACCAATAAGAAATTAAAGCCAAGGATCCATTCTCATAGACTATGTTAGTCCGATTTCTCAATTGTATTTGAGAATTTTTCTATAACATTTGTTTGTCACTCATTTGGACCAATGAGAAATTAAAGCCAAGGACCCATTCTTATAGGCTATGTAAGTCCGATTTCTTAATTGTATTTGAGAATTTTTCCATAACACTTGTTTGTCACTCATTTGGACCAATAGGAAATTAAAGTCAAAGATCCATACTTATAGGCTATGTAAGTCCGATTTCTTAATTGTATTTGAGAATTTTTCTATAACACTTGTTTGTCACTCATTTGGACCAATAGGAAATTAAAGCCAAGGATCCATACTTATAGACTATGTAGTCAATTGTATTTGAGAATTTTTCTATAAAATTTTAAAGATTAAAATTGTGTAAATTTTGTTCAGCTCTACGTGAATTTGGCTATTTGTGGGCACATTTATGTTTGTCACTCATTTGGACCAATAAGAAATTAAAGCCAAGGATCCATTCTTATAGACTAAGTAAGTCCGATTTCTTAATTGTATTTGAGAATTTTTCTATAACACTTGTTTGTCACTTATTTGGACCAATGGGAAATTAAAGCCAAGGATCCATACTTATAGGCTATGTAAGTCCGATTTCTTAATTGTATTTGAGAATTTTTCTATAAAATTTTAAAGATTAAAATTGTGTAAATTTTGTTCAGCTCTACGTGAATTTGGCTATTTGTGGGCACATTTATGTTTGTCACTCATTTGGACCAATAAGAAATTGAAGCCAAGGACCCATTCTTATAGACTATGTTAGTCCGATTTCTTAATTGTATTTGAGAATTTTTCTATAACACTTGTTTGTCACTCATTTGGACCAATAGGAAATTAAAGCCAAGGATCCATACTTATAGGCTATGTAAGTCCGATTTCCCAATTGTATTTGAGAATTTTTCTATAACATTTGTTTGTCACTCATTTGGACCAATGGGAAATTAAAGCCAAGGATCCATACTTATAGGCTATGTAAGTCCGATTTCTTAATTGTATTTGAGAATTTTTCTATAAAATTTTAAAGATTAAAATTGTGTAAATTTTGTTCAGCTCTACGTGAATTTGGCTATTTGTGGGCACATTTATGTTTGTCACTCATTTGGACCAATAAGAAATTGAAGCCAAGGACCCATTCTTATAGACTATGTTAGTCCGATTTCTTAATTGTATTTGAGAATTTTTCTATAACACTTGTTTGTCACTCATTTGGACCAATAGGAAATTAAAGCCAAGGATCCATACTTATAGGCTATGTAAGTCCGATTTCTCAATTGTATTTGAGAATTTTTCTATAACACTTGTTTGTCACTCATTTGGACCAATAAGAAATTAAAGCCAAGGATCCATTCTCATAGACTATGTTAGTCCGATTTCTCAATTGTATTTGAGAATTTTTCTATAACATTTGTTTGTCACTCATTTGGACCAATGAGAAATTAAAGCCAAGGACCCATTCTTATAGGCTATGTAAGTCCGATTTCTTAATTGTATTTGAGAATTTTTCTATAACACTTGTTTGTCACTCATTTGGACCAATAGGAAATTAAAGCCAAGGATCCATACTTATAGACTATGTAGTCAATTGTATTTGAGAATTTTTCTATAAAATTTTAAAGATTAAAATTGTGTAAATTTTGTTCAGCTCTACGTGAATTTGGCTATTTGTGGGCACATTTATGTTTGTCACTCATTTGGACCAATAAGAAATTAAAGCCAAGGATCCATTCTTATAGACTAAGTAAGTCCGATTTCTTAATTGTATTTGAGAATTTTTCTATAACATTTGTTTGTCACTCATTTGGACCAATAAGAAATTAAAGCCAAGGATCCATTCTCATAGACTATGTTAGTCCGATTTCTCAATTGTATTTGAGAATTTTTCTATAACACTTGTTTGTCACTCATTTGGACCAATAGGAAATTAAAGCCAAGGATCCATACTTATAGGCTATGTAAGTCCGATTTCTCAATTGTATTTGAGAATTTTTCTATAACATTTGTTTGTCACTCATTTGGACCAATGGGAAATTAAAGCCAAGGATCCATACTTATAGACTATGTAAGTCCGATTTCTTAATTGTATTTGAGAATTTTTCTATAACACTTGTTTGTCACTCATTTGGACCAATGGGAAATTAAAGCCAAGGATCCATACTTATAGACTATGTAAGTCCGATTTCTTAATTGTATTTGAGAATTTTTCTATAACACTTGTTTGTCACTCATTTGGACCAATAGGAAATTAAAGCCAAGGATCCATACTTATAGACTATGTAGTCAATTGTATTTGAGAATTTTTCTATAAAATTTTAAAGATTAAAATTGTGTAAATTTTGTTCAGCTCTACGTGAATTTGGCTATTTGTGGGCACATTTATGTTTGTCACTCATTTGGACCAATAAGAAATTAAAGCCAAGGATCCATTCTTATAGACTAAGTAAGTCCGATTTCTTAATTGTATTTGAGAATTTTTCTATAACACTTGTTTGTCACTCATTTGGACCAATAGGAAATTAAAGCCAAGGATCCATACTTATAGGCTATGTAAGTCCGATTTCTCAATTGTATTTGAGAATTTTTCTATAACATTTGTTTGTCACTCATTTGGACCAATAAGAAATTAAAGCCAAGGATCCATTCTCATAGACTATGTTAGTCCGATTTCTCAATTGTATTTGAGAATTTTTCTATAACACTTGTTTGTCACTCATTTGGACCAATAGGAAATTAAAGCCAAGGATCCATACTTATAGACTATGTAGTCAATTGTATTTGAGAATTTTTCTATAAAATTTTAAAGATTAAAATTGTGTAAATTTTGTTCAGCTCTACGCGAATTTGGCTATTTGTGGGCACATTTATGTTTGTCACTCATTTGGACCAATAAGAAATTGAAGCCAAGGACCCATTCTTATAGACTATGTTAGTCCGATTTCTTAATTGTATTTGAGAATTTTTCTATAACACTTGTTTGTCACTCATTTGGACCAATAGGAAATTAAAGCCAAGGATCCATACTTATAGGCTATGTAAGTCCGATTTCTCAATTGTATTTGAGAATTTTTCTATAACACTTGTTTGTCACTCATTTGGACCAATAAGAAATTAAAGCCAAGGATCCATTCTCATAGACTATGTTAGTCCGATTTCTCAATTGTATTTGAGAATTTTTCTATAACATTTGTTTGTCACTCATTTGGACCAATGAGAAATTAAAGCCAAGGACCCATTCTTATAGGCTATGTAAGTCCGATTTCTTAATTGTATTTGAGAATTTTTCTATAACACTTGTTTGTCACTCATTTGGACCAATAGGAAATTAAAGTCAAAGATCCATACTTATAGGCTATGTAAGTCCGATTTCTTAATTGTATTTGAGAATTTTTCTATAACACTTGTTTGTCACTCATTTGGACCAATAGGAAATTAAAGCCAAGGATCCATACTTATAGACTATGTAGTCAATTGTATTTGAGAATTTTTCTATAAAATTTTAAAGATTAAAATTGTGTAAATTTTGTTCAGCTCTACGTGAATTTGGCTATTTGTGGGCACATTTATGTTTGTCACTCATTTGGACCAATAAGAAATTAAAGCCAAGGATCCATTCTTATAGACTAAGTAAGTCCGATTTCTTAATTGTATTTGAGAATTTTTCTATAAAACTTGTTTGTCACTTATTTGGACCAATGGGAAATTAAAGCCAAGGATCCATACTTATAGGCTATGTAAGTCCGATTTCTTAATTGTATTTGAGAATTTTTCTATAAAATTTTAAAGATTAAAATTGTGTAAATTTTGTTCAGCTCTACGTGAATTTGGCTATTTGTGGGCACATTTATGTTTGTCACTCATTTGGACCAATAAGAAATTGAAGCCAAGGACCCATTCTTATAGACTATGTTAGTCCGATTTCTTAATTGTATTTGAGAATTTTTCTATAACACTTGTTTGTCACTCATTTGGACCAATAGGAAATTAAAGCCAAGGATCCATACTTATAGGCTATGTAAGTCCGATTTCCCAATTGTATTTGAGAATTTTTCTATAACATTTGTTTGTCACTCATTTGGACCAATGGGAAATTAAAGCCAAGGATCCATACTTATAGGCTATGTAAGTCCGATTTCTTAATTGTATTTGAGAATTTTTCTATAAAATTTTAAAGATTAAAATTGTGTAAATTTTGTTCAGCTCTACGTGAATTTGGCTATTTGTGGGCACATTTATGTTTGTCACTCATTTGGACCAATAAGAAATTAAAGCCAAGGATCCATTCTTATAGACTAAGTAAGTCCGATTTCTTAATTGTATTTGAGAATTTTTCTATAACACTTGTTTGTCACTCATTTGGACCAATAGGAAATTAAAGCCAAGGATCCATACTTATAGACTATGTAGTCAATTGTATTTGAGAATTTTTCTATAAAATTTTAAAGATTAAAATTGTGTAAATTTTGTTCAGCTCTACGTGAATTTGGCTATTTGTGGGCACATTTATGTTTGTCACTCATTTGGACCAATAAGAAATTAAAGCCAAGGATCCATTCTTATAGACTAAGTAAGTCCGATTTCTTAATTGTATTTGAGAATTTTTCTATAACACTTGTTTGTCACTCATTTGGACCAATAGGAAATTAAAGCCAAGGATCCATACTTATAGACTATGTAGTCAATTGTATTTGAGAATTTTTCTATAAAATTTTAAAGATTAAAATTGTGTAAATTTTGTTCAGCTCTACGTGAATTTGGCTATTTGTGGGCACATTTATGTTTGTCACTCATTTGGACCAATAAGAAATTAAAGCCAAGGATCCATTCTTATAGACTAAGTAAGTCCGATTTCTTAATTGTATTTGAGAATTTTTCTATAACACTTGTTTGTCACTTATTTGGACCAATGGGAAATTAAAGCCAAGGATCCATACTTATAGGCTATGTAAGTCCGATTTCCCAATTGTATTTGAGAATTTTTCTATAACACTTGTTTGTCACTCATTTGGACCAATGGGAAATTAAAGCCAAGGATCCATACTTATAGACTATGTAGTCAATTGTATTTGAGAATTTTTCTATAAAATTTTAAAGATTAAAATTATGTAAATTTTGTTCAGCTCTACGTGAATTTGGCTATTTGTGGGCACATTTATGTTTGTCACTCATTTGGACCAATAAGAAATTAAAGCCAAGGATCCATTCTTATAGACTATGTTAGTCCGATTTCTCAATTGTATTTGAGAATTTTTCTATAACATTTGTTTGTCACTCATTTGGACCAATGGGAAATTAAAGCCAAGGATCCATACTTATAGACTATGTAAGTCCGATTTCTTAATTGTATTTGAGAATTTTTCTATAACACTTGTTTGTCACTCATTTGGACCAATGGGAAATTAAAGCCAAGGATCCATACTTATAGACTATGTAAGTCCGATTTCTTAATTGTATTTGAGAATTTTTCTATAAAATTTTAAAGATTAAAATTGTGTAAATTTTGTTCAGCTCTACGTGAATTTGGCTATTTGTGGGCACATTTATGTTTGTCACTCATTTGGACCAGTGGGAAATTAAAGCCAAAGATCCATACTTATAGACTATGTAAGTCCGATTTCTTAATTGTATTTGAGAATTTTTCTATAACATTTGTTTGTCACTCATTTGGACCAATGGGAAATTAAAGCCAAGGATCCATACTTATAGACTATGTAAGTCCGATTTCTTAATTGTATTTGAGAATTTTTCTATAACACTTGTTTGTCACTCATTTGGACCAATGGGAAATTAAAGCCAAGGATCCATACTTATAGGCTATGTAAGTCCGATTTCCCAATTGTATTTGAGAATTTTTCTATAACACTTGTTTGTCACTCATTTGGACCTATAGAAAATTAAAGCCAAGGATCCATACTTATAGACTATGAAATCAATTGTATTTCAGAATTTTTCTTTAAAATTTTAAAGATTAAAATTGTGTAAATTTTGTTCAGCTCTACGTGAATTTGGCTATTTGTGGGCACATTTAAGTTTGTCACTCATTTGGACCAATAAGAAATTAAAGCCAAGGATCCATACTTATAGGCTATGTAAGTCCAATTTCTTAATTGTGTTTGAGAATTTTTCTATAACACTTGTTTGTCACTCATTTGGACCAATGGGAAATTAAAGCCAAGGATCCATACTTATAGACTATTTAAGTCCGATTTCTTAATTGTATTTGAGAATTTTTCTATAACATTTGTTTGTCACTCATTTGGACCAATGGGAAATTAAAGCCAAGGATCCATACTTATAGGCTATGTAAGTCCGATTTCTTAATTGTATTTGAGAATTTTTCTATAAAATTTTAAAGATTAAAATTGTGTAAATTTTGTTCAGCTCTACGTGAATTTGGCTATTTGTGGGCACATTTAAGTTTGTCACTCATTTGGACCAATAAGAAATTAAAGCCAAGGATCCATACTTATAGGCTATGTAAGTCCAA
The DNA here is from genome assembly GCA_947311025.1 of Lypha dubia. Lineage (NCBI taxonomy): Eukaryota > Metazoa > Arthropoda > Insecta > Diptera > Tachinidae > Lypha > Lypha dubia. The sequence goes on along the minus strand of OX371262.1, from coordinate 66,441,896 downwards.
TTTCTTAATTGTATTTGAGAATTTTTCTATAACACTTGTTTGTCACTCATTTGGACCAATAGGAAATTTAAGCCAAGGATCCATACTTATAGACTATGTAAGTCCGATTTCTTAATTGTATTTGAGAATTTTTCTATAACACTTGTTTGTCACTCATTTGGACCAATGGGAAATTAAAGCCAAGGATCCATACTTATAGGCTATGTAAGTCCGATTTCCCAATTGTATTTGAGAATTTTTCTATAACACTTGTTTGTCACTCATTTGGACCAATAGGAAATTAAAGCCAAGGATCCATACTTATAGACTATGTAAGTCCGATTTCTTAATTGTATTTGAGAATTTTTCTATAACACTTGTTTGTCACTCATTTGGACCAATAGGAACTTAAAGCCAAGGATCCATACTTATAGGCTATGTAAGTCCGATTTCTTAATTGTATTTGAGAATTTTTCTATAACACTTGTTTGTCACTCATTTGGACCAATAGGAAATTAAAGCCAAGGATCCATACTTATAGACTATGTAAGTCCGATTTCTTAATTGTATTTGAGAATTTTTCTATAACACTTGTTTGTCACTCATTTGGACCAATAGGAAATTAAAGCCAAGGATCCATACTTATAGACTATGTAAGTCCGATTTCTTAATTGTATTTGAGAATTTTTCTATAACACTTGTTTGTCACTCATTTGGACCAATGGGAAATTAAAGCCAAGGATCCATACTTATAGGCTATGTAAGTCCGATTTCCCAATTGTATTTGAGAATTTTTCTATAACACTTGTTTGTCACTCATTTGGACCAATAGGAAATTAAAGCCAAGGATCCATACTTATAGACAATGTAAGTCCGATTTCTTAATTGTATTTGAGAATTTTTCTATAACACTTGTTTGTCACTCATTTGGACCAATAGGAACTTAAAGCCAAGGATCCATACTTATAGACTATGTAAGTCCGATTTCTTAATTGTATTTGAGAATTTTTCTATAACACTTGTTTGTCACTCATTTGGACCAATGGGAAATTAAAGCCAAGGATCCATACTTATAGGCTATGTAAGTCCGATTTCCCAATTGTATTTGAGAATTTTTCTATAACACTTGTTTGTCACTCATTTGGACCAATGGGAAATTAAAGCCAAGGGATCCATACTTATAGGCTATGTAAGTCCGATTTCCCAATTGTATTTGAGAATTTTTCTATAACACTTGTTTGTCACTCATTTGGACCAATGGGATATTAAAGCCAAGGATCCATACTTATAGGCTATGTTAGTCCGATTTCTCAATTGTATTTGAGAATTTTTCTATAACATTTGTTTGTCACTCATTTGGACCAATGGGAAATTAAAGCCAAGGATCCATACTTATAGACTATGTTAGTCCGATTTCTCAATTGTATTGTTGCGATGTCAATGTTTTTTAATAATTGTAAACATTCGCCTGCTGTCTCTGTTAATTTATTAGTAAAAGGCAGGACTGCCAATCTTGCGGCAAAACAATAATAAAAATCCGAAAAAACCCGTGTGCTTCGCTACCCCCATCGTTATAAAATAAAACTGAAAGTATTTATATAGTCATGTATTTATTATTTCGTAAGAATATCCTATTGTGAAAATTAAATGACGATCGGTCCAGTGGTTAAGACTATATTACGATTTTTAATTTCCCTAAAAAGGGACGTCTTCCCACCCAGTTTTCTGCTGGTACGTATTTCTAATTATGCCAATACCATATGTACCAAATATCATCGACGTATGTCAAAAAATGCCCAAAATATGGCGATTTAAATTTTTTGGTTATATGGGCGGTGCTACGCCCCTTTGCCCAATCAATACTTTATATAGTCAAGCATTTATTATTTCATAAGAATATCCAATTGTGAAAATTTAATGACGATCGGTCCAGTTGTTAAGACTAAATTACGATTTTAATTTTCCTAAAAAGGGGCGTACGTAAAAGTAGGCATGGCAAATTTTTCGTTCGATGAAAACTTAAAATGAATTAATACGAACATTTGAAAGAAGAATTAGTCAAATCGATGGGGCCGTTTTCTGATTTTAGGTAAATCGAAAAAAGTTGGACCATGGCGATCATTAGAAAGAAAAAATCGGTCCAGCCATTCACGCGTGATGCCATGACCAAGGAAAAAAGGGATTAATTTTTATATATATAGATTGATGGACTCGTACAAAATTTGAAGGCTATATAGCTAATATAGAGCCCTAGATATTTAATATTAATTTTGTATATGAGCTAAATATTCACTTTGTATGGGAGCTGCCACGCCCGCTGGTATGATCCCGCCCAATTTTCCCATGACTATTCATAATATAATCAACGTGCACAAATTTCTAAGACTATGGCTATTATAGTACTGTAGATATATGATATTAAATATTTGCTTTGTATGGGAGCTGCCACGCCCATTAGCCCGATCCCGCCCATTTTTTCGCAACTCTTCAGATTAGTTTAATATGTACATGTGCAAAGTTTCAGAACTCTCGCTGTCATAGTACTTCAGATATTATATGTTAAAACTTTGTGAGAGATCTACCACGCCCACTTGTCCAATCACGCCCATTTTCACTTCAGCTACTAATATTATTAATTTATGCACTCCTACAAAGTTTGAAGGCTCTAACTATTATATAACTCTAGATATTTGATATTAAATATTTATTTTATATGATAGCAGCCACGCCCAATTGTCCGATCCCGCCCATTTTTGTCCTGATTATCACATGAATAACATATGTACTATTGAAATGTTTCTAAACTCTTGCTATCACAATAGTCAATATATATGATGTTATTTAATTTATGTGGGAGGGGCCACGCCCACTAAATTTCTTATGTGCATCCTCTACACAGACCCCAATCACCCCTGAAAATTTCATTGAAATCGGGCAAGCCATCTAGGAGGAGTATGCGCACAGGAAGTTTTGCACTTAATTTTATATATATAGATAACCATTACAGAAATAAATTTATAAATACATAAGGTGCCCCAGTAGTATTGAATACTGGGTCAAGTAGTATTGAATATGGTGTCAAGAACTACATATAATTCAACACACGACCCATCGTGCCACTGATGCTTGTTAGTTGTGTATATTAACTTTATAATAATTCTATGTATTTTTTCGTACAAACCCACTTTTTGTTCACATGGACACACATTTAAGCATGTGTGTGTAAAAATGCAAGAAATTTGCTTTCCTGTAGTTCAAGTGGCTGTCTCCGAGCTGGTTATAATACTAGCCCCTTTATGACACAACCAGTCCGAAAGCTAGCCATATGACTGGCCACTTTAACAAGGGGATGTCCTACGATGGGGTTAATTGTCACCAAGAGGCCACAAAAAGACAGTTCATAAGCTGGTTCTTCTTGGCTTACCCTTAACTGTCTCCTTATACCTGCCAAACCACTCACTTAAAAACCCCAAATCATTCCCTATTTTTTATGAAATAAAAGTCATTTTATAATTTATTTAACTTAAAAAAAAAAATATTTCGTCAAAAGAAAAAAACATAACAAATTCATTTATTAATTAAAAAGATAATAATAATTAATTAATATAATAATTAAATTTTGCTTTCAGCTATTTTTTTTATTATTATTCTTATTATTTTATTTATCTTCATCCTAGTCATCTTCATCCTGGTTATTCCCACTGCAGTACAATAATGTTCCTACAGCCCACTTGTAACTTAGTAAGGATGCGTAACATTGCACTATTTTTGTAAATATATTTTGACTGGATTGAGAATTGAACTAGCAACCTTCCGACTGCTAATCAACATTTCAACCCACTCAGCTACACTCACTGGTACTTGTACATTGTACTACTTAAGCTATGTGTGCTTAATGACATACATTTTTTACTCTCCACCATCTGCGACACAAAAAGACAGCTAAGTGCCTGCACAAAGTGACAGTAAAATTTTCCACAGTTTTAGAACCAGTCTTTCGAGTATAGGATCAATGTGGATAGTTTTATAACCAGTCTTCAGAGTATAGGATCAATGTGGATAGTTTTATAACCAGTCCACATTGTATAGTACTGCCACTTTTGGGGTAAATTGTCACGAAAAAACTACAGGGTTTTGTAAGATCAACACATTCAAATCGTTATTTGCTTATTAACATACCAAGCAATATTCTAAACCAGTGTCGGCCGCAAAGAGAGTGAGAGAGAATCTAGGTAGTAGTAGTGTTTAAGAATATGTATTAGTGAAAAATACAGTGAACAAAATGCATGAACATAACACAATACCGAAATTGAATTGGTTTCTGTTTGTTTTGTATGAATAAAAATAAAGGGCGTTGTTGAAAATATTCCCTGTGTAACTGATAAAAACAAGTTAAAGAGAAATATCAAAAGGCAATGCGTCATAAATCTGCTTGTGCAAAAGCAAATGAATGAAATTGTTGTTTATTTTTTACATTTTGAGTAGAGAGTAGTTTTACTTTCATTCGGCTGTGTTCGGTTGTATACATATATGAAGCCGCATGGTGTTCGGCACATAGGTGTACGTTTGAGCAAGACTGTTCTACACACATAAAATATTTCAATTTTTTTTTTTCACCAAAACACATTATCCCAGCTAGCATATTTAATCGTAAAACACTCATCCGCGATCGGAGTAGACGATTAAACCGATCGCCCATGATGACGCATTCCGATCGCAGAAGTTAAAGACAACGGGAGAAACTGTGTCCTGATGGCGACTCTTCCAAACGAATTGTCTACGATGCACCATAATTAGTCGCATACGGATCGTTTTGGACCCTTTAACAAAACACCCGTCCAACATTCGTTTAAGTAACTTGCAAGAGTATCTCTTCAAAGAGTGAAACACGATTGTTAACTATTAGCAGCCATCCAATGCCCGCTAAAATGCGAAAACAACGATTTACTTATCCAACAATCGTAAAAATGACTCGTAATACCATCTTTCTGAAGAGAAAAATATAAATCCACTTCAACAATCGTGTGGACGTTTATAAAACGAGTCGCAAAATGATCGCGCTCGTCAATCAATCATGCAAATGCCAGCTGGGATAAAAATAAGTATGTATGTATGTAGGCTCCATGAAAAATGGCCCCAATGAAAAATGGGCCCAAACCAAAAATGAAAAATGGCCCCAAAATTTTGTATTAAAAACAACAATAATTATTTTTGGGGCCATTTTTCCTATTTTTTGGGGCCATTTTGTATTTTTAAGTTTGGGGCCATTTTCCCTAAAGTTTGGGGCCATTTTTCATTTTCATTTAACGAAAAATGAAAAATGGCCCCAGACTTTAGGAAAAATGGCCCCAAACTTAAAAATACAAAATGGCCCCAAAAAATAGGAAAAATGGCCCCAAAGTTCGTGTTGTTGTTTTTAATACAAAAGTTTGGGGCCATTTTTCATTTTTGGTTTGGGCCCAGTTTTCATTGGGGCCATTTTTCATGGAGCCTACATACATACACACTTATTTTTATCCCAGCTGGCATTTGCATGATTGTTTGACGAGCGCGATCATTTTGCGACTCGTTTTATAAACGTCCACACGATTGTTGAAGTGGATTTATATTTTTCTCTTCAGAAAGATGGTATTACGAGTCATTTTTACGATTGTTGGATAAGTAAATCGTTGTTTACGCATTTTAGCGGGCATTGGATGGCTGCTAATAGTTAACAATCGTGTTTCACTCTTCGAAGAGATACTCTTGCAAGTTACTTAAACGAATGTTGGACGGGTGTTTTGTTAAAGGTTCCAAAACGATCCGTATGCGACTAATTTTTCCTATTTTTTGGGGCCATTTTGTATTTTTAAGTTTGGGGCCATTTTCCCTAAAGTTTGGGGCCATTTTTCATTTTCATTTAACGAAAAATGAAAAATGGCCCCAGACTTTAGGAAAAATGGCCCCAAACTTAAAAATAAAAAATTGCCCCAAAAAAGAAAAAATGGCCCCAAAATAGTGTGAATGATATAAATACCACAAATAACTCTTAACATCAAATAATGCGTTTTCAAATTAGTATTATTATTAAACGGCGACGTTGCTCGAAATTCTATAGAGTAGAGTTAACTTGAGCCCCGCTGAGGAGCCTAGAATGCAAAAACCCGTTAGTAAATGTGGGCGCTGTGAGCAAACATGTAGAAAAAAGTGGCTGCGCTCAACAATTGCACAAATAATTTAAGTCCCCAGATTTGCTGCAGTGCATTGGGGTGCTACGTCAAAATAAAATTAGGTACGTATGTAATGCAATGCAGAAAATCTTTACTAAACATCGCCGTGTCGGGAAATACCATGGTGGAGAAAAGCCCTAAGCCCGGCCAAAGGCCGGCTTCGCGGAAAAACTTTAGTAATAAAATTCACGGCCGGGCTTAGGGATTTTCTCCACCATGGTATTGGCCCCAAACTAAAAAATGGAAAATGGCCCCAAACTGAAAAATGAAAAATGGCCCCAAACAAAAATGAAAAATGGCCCCAAATTAGGAAACATCACCCCAAATTCAAAAAATAAAAATGAAAAATGGCCCCAAAATAGGAAAAATGCCCCCAAAAATAATTATTGTTGTTTTCAATGTAAAAAGTTTGGGGCCATTTTTCATTTTTGGTTTGGAACCATTTTTCAGTTTGGGGCCATTTTTTATTTTTTAATTTGGGGCCATTTTTCATGGAGCCATGTATGTCAGCACACACATGTTTTTTTGAACACTATACGTACCAGTCAAGAAAACTCTGTGGAAAAATATTTCGCACACTGATTACAAATATATGTATACTTATGTATGTACGGCTCCATGAAAAATGGCCCCAAACCAAAAATGAAAAATGGCCCCAAACTTTTGTATTGAAAACAACAACACGAAATTTGGGGCCATTTTTCCTATTTTTTGGGGCCATTTTTCATTTTTTATTTTTAAGTTTGGGGCCAATCACCCCAAATTCGAAAAATAAAAATGAAAAATGGCCCCAAAAATAGGAAAAATGGCCCCAATGAAAAATGGCCCCAAACTGAAAAATGGCCCCAAACTTTTTACATTGAAAACAACAATAATTATTTTTGGGGCCATTTTTCCTATTTTTGGGGCCATTTTTCATTTTTGGTTTGGGGCCATTTTTCATTTTTCAGTTTGGGGCCATTTTTCATTTTTTAGTTTGGGGCCATTTTTCATTGCGGCCATTTTTCATGGAGCCTGTATGTACATATGTATGTACGTATATATTTATATGTTGAACATGCTTTTGTATTTATCCTTTAAAATTGTACGTTTTAAAAAAGTTGCTCTAGGGGGCTGTGCACATATTACGTAACGCTGTTTTCAGAGATTTTTTAAGAAATAATACTTATATAAAATATCATGGTGAAATTAATAAGGTGCGCTTATCAACGCAACAACAAAAAACGACATGCATTTTGTTTGTGTAAAACTTAGCCAATGTTGTCAAAAAAAAGCTGTATACATACATAACATACATAGCAAAAACAAAAAGCATAACGTAAACAAAAATATTCATGATGGCGGCCAAAAATGTAAACAACTTTTGACAAGACCGAATTAACTTACCATACTTTTGCAGATTATTTAACGGTCAAAACACAACCCTACAAAAAACCATATTCCTTCTTGCGCGCACCTTATTATTCCACCATGATAAAATATAAACAAAAACCATATGCTATAACAGAATTGCCAGTACTGAAAGTTAATAGTTTGATAGGGTTACCATTTTGTGTTCATATTAAGAGTGTTGGTTAAATAATACACTGTGAATATGAAGTATTTGTTAAACAATAGTTATCATTTTAGTTTACTAATAGCTAACTAATTACTGTAAATTTGGCCCTAAGATCAACACACTCAAATCTTTATGTTGAAAATGCTTTTGTATTTATCTTTTAAAATTGTACGTTTTAAAAAAGTTGCTCTAGTACGATATTTATAGCTCTATATTATTTACAGTCGAATTCGGTTAAGCGGAAATATAAAATTACATGCACTTTGTTTCGCTTATGCGAGATTTTCGATAAAAAGAAGTTCGGTTAAGTGAAAAACGTTTCAGTTAAGCGAATCTTTTATTAACTGGCAACTCTGCTGTATTTGCCAAAGTAATTTAGTAGTACTCACGTGTTCGTCGCCAACATCAGTCGTTGAAAGTTTTAGTATCGGTAAAGTTACAAGTTAAATTTAGTTAAAAGTGTCTAATAAATCACTAAGTGATAAAGTGTTGTGCCAAATAATATAATTTGATAAATAATCATTAAAAATTTGTATAAAATAAAAGTTAAAACACATTTGTTCATACGTATGAATTTATATATGTATGTAGTACATACATACATATATACATCCATACTAATATTGTGTATATGCATTTTAAAAGTAAATAAGTTAAAAGAAAAAGTAAAAAATGCAATATCATTGTCATGTTGTTGTTAATAGCGGGATATTTCAATGTTCTTACTAAAATTCACTCAGCTGCATTGATGTCTGAATGTATTTATGTATGTATGTACATACATGTGTGCTGTGGACTGTGTTAAAAGTTCTCTGCAGAAAAATGAAGAGAACATTTATTTAAGAATAAAAAAAGCAGAGCAAATTTATTAATGATTTTCATTGAAAGCAGAGCATCAAGTGTTTGTTTATTTTGAAAGTCAAATTATAGTAGTGCGTGTTAGAGTTGCCAGTATGTGCTATAATATTAATAAGACGGTTTTGTTGACGGGCGTTTAATATACATACATAATATAAAAATTTCTTAAAGCGTGAAAATGTGTGGTATGCAAAATTAGCCGGCATTTACATATTTAATTAAATTGTAAGTACATATGCACATATGTAAATAAAAATAATATAATATAATTATATGTATATCTACCTATAATACGTAATATAGAAACGCATTTTTAATATGACATTCAGGCAATTATGTGTACTTTTTTCGTTAGGTTGTTGGTATCAAAATAGAATAACTTCGAATCTAACGGGTTGTCAGATTTTTCAATAGACAATCATTAAGTAATAGAGGAGTAATGATTAGAAAAATGTCACAAGCAGATGAATTGTGATAGCATACTTGCCAAAATAGAAAAAAAATAATTAAAATAAAACGATATACCTATAGGTAGTATATGTATGTATGTAGGTACATATGTACATACATATTTGCAAATTGATGTTACTAAATTGACACCAATATAATTGTGACGCATAAAAATATAATGAGGTGCATATTTTGAGCGCAGCTCATTATTTTTATGTATATGTCCGAATCAAAATTAGCTCTAACGCTCTAGTAAAATTATGCTAATATTTGAAATATTTTATTGTTCATTAAAATTATACACTACCCACTGGGTGGCATTACATGCCAACCTTCCATTTGATCACATTTGGCCAAAATCCCATGGTTAAGATGTCGTTTTATTGCTATATCGATACATATCCATATCGCTATGTCGGTTTATCGCTATAAAATTTTAACAATGACGGATAATTAATGGCTTTATCTAATATTGTAAGAAACTTTTAAAATTTCATACATTCTTGTTTTCCTGTATGAAATGCTTCGAAGGTAATAATGTGCACTACAGAATTAGGATAGAAAGAAAAAGGCAACTTATTGAAGTTAATAAAAGAAAAAATATAATATTAATAATGCGCACAAAAACACAAATGTGAAAATAAGGCCAAGTTCCTATCCAAAATATTTCGGACGTAAACAGTACTGAGATCAAAATAAGGACCAAGTTCTTGATAGCTACAATTCCATCTCATTTCTAGGCAACCATTATTGCCAAGTTTATAGGCCCATATTAGGAAGGAACTTCAAATTTAACCTGTGAGGTCACCTCTGTGGGAAAACCTTATGTTTCAAGTTTCAATATATTATGATCAAGAGGAGCAAAGTTATAAGAGGGTTAAAAAAAGCAAGACTGGCCACATACTGTGTGGCCGAACTCAAAAGTTAAATATGTTTAGTCGGGACAGTGCCAAAATAGCTAGATGGAGCTTTTTTGTTTACATATTTGCTAGTTGGTTTAAATTTATCTTTACTGAGATAATTTTGTATGATCTCTACGGGATTATGGCTGGCCAATTGTGGGCACAGGTTTGTTTGAAACTCATTTGGACCAACTGAAAATTAAAGCCAAGGATCCATACTACATACATATATGACTTCTATTCTATTCTATTCGCTTTGGCATCAGTCTGTCGCTTTACCTGTCGCTTTATAGTTACATATATATTTGTCATTTTTCAATTATTAATTTTTAAAAGGCACTGAAATTCGCTTTTTACTAAATATTTTCTTTTCAATATTTTAACATATTTTTTATTGTAAAATGTGGCAATTATTCAATTTTTAATAAAAAAATAATTTTTTTAAATGTCTTATGGCCAGTTTTGGTCTTCATATTTAAGTATGTAATTATGTAGTTAATTTTTATTTAAATTTATGTTGTATTTAAATAAGATTCCATTTTTTAGCGAGTAATTAAAATTCTTATTTAATTACGATGAAAATATGGTAGCACTACGTAAAATAAAAAAATTTCCCTCGAATTTCCCCAAAGAACAGCTGACTAGAACAAATAAAGAAAAATCCAAAAAAATATATTTTTATTTTAGCTAAATAGTATAAGAATAATTAAGAATTGCTGAAATGTTTGAATATAATAAAAGCAAATTTCATGATTAAAATGATAATAGCGACAAAACAAGCCAAAATTCTATGAAACTTGCCAGCAGCCACGAATTTTTTTATTGACTTTGTTTTAAAGAAGACGAACAAGCAGTAAAAAACATATGGTATTTCGTAAATCTTAATTATTAATGTGATTCATGGTCTAATAATATAAGGTCTGCTTATCAATACAACAATAAAAAATGACAAGGAATTTGGCTGTGTAAAAAAAGCACGATATTGTCAAAAAACTCTGTATACAAAACAAAACAAAATGTGGTTTGTATGTATTTAGTGGTTATGCAAAAACAAAAAGAATAACGTAAACAAAAATATTCATGATGGCGGCCAAAAATGTAAGCAACTTTTGACAAGACCGAAGAGACTTACCATTTTTTGCAGATTATTTACCGGTCAAAACACAACCCTACAAAAAACCATATACCTTGTTGCGCACACCTTATATTATTAGACCATGAGCCAAGTTAGCGGCGACGAATTAGCCACGATTTAAGGAATAAAAAACCGGGGAAAAATATAAGGAAATTTTGGGGGGATTTTCCAGTTAAAGTCATAGAATTGGCGTCGATTTTGGGAATTAAAAACGGGGAAGTATATACTTCATCCTTAGGACTTTTCCTGGCCAATACAGGCTTTCGCACCCATACAGACCCATTAATTATCAAAATGCAGACCTCAATAAACAAAAGAAGCGAATCGTGCTAAAAATCAATTGGGCCGTTCCCGAGTAATCCCATCTTTTCCAAATTGGCCAAAAAAAGCGTTGCTGATTTTCCTTAAAAATACAGGCTTTCGCACCCATACAGACCCATTAATTATCATTACAGCTGTGTAATGGCAAACAAAATTATTTGCTGCCAAACAAAAATGTGTCTAATGTGAACAAAGTGTGACCACTAAACGGCAAATATTTTAAATTATTTTGGGAAAACAATTACAAAATTTTTTTAAGAACAAACAGAGTCAAATAAAAATATCGACCTTTAGACAAAATGCTTCAATAAAAGATGTTTACGGCTGGTATTTTTTGGGTGCTTTGTTCGACATGCCTCGTGATTCTCTAAAACTACTAATGATGCTGGCTGATAAAAACTTTAAAAAAATTATGTTGCTTCCTGCTGCGGGAAAAGCGAAACATCTCTATAAACTGCAATATTTTTAAAAAGCCAAAATTAGAAATAAACAAAAAAAAAATTAAAAAAAGGCAAGAAGTTTGGCAGAATTGCAAATTTCGCGAAAAAGCGACAACTTGCGAAAAATTATAAATATCAATAAAGCCATAAGATTAAAAAAAAAACGCTAAAGCCTTAAAGAATGCAAAACAATACTTCCTAAATCGAAAATATGGCGAAAATTTGCAAATCTTGTTAACAAAAAAATTACAAACACACAAAATGGCACATAAATTAATCAGAAATCGCAAAACTATTAAAATAAAAATAAATGTTAAAAACGCGAAAAATCACACATTGCAAAAAAAAAATTGCTTATTCACTTGTGTTGAAATGCAAAAATCGGTGTTGGCTAAAAATTGACGACGAAATATGGAATAAGCGTGAAAGTAATAGTTTTTATGCAATTTGCAAAAATATTTTGTTAATATTACTTCTTGGTTGCCCAACTGCAGAAACTAATCATTAGCAACGAAATGTTTGTTAAAAAACAAATTTATGTTTTTTGATAGTTTTTTCTAATATTTTGTTAAGGAAAATATTTGTTCAAGTGTGACCACTGGGAAAACATGTTTTCCCATGTTAGCACCTGCCGTTGTTTGACAGCTGTTTCAACAAACAAAATGGGAAAAATAAATGTGCGTAGTGTGACCACAGAACAAGTTGTGTATTTATTTACCTAAATTTTTGTTAAACACGAACCAACATATTTGAAGCAAATGTTTCCCCAATGTGACCGTACCTTAACTAGAGGTACCATTTGAATATGGAACGAACATAAAAAAATCCGATGATTAAATTAGTCATTGTCGTGATATGGTACATAGTAGTGATGTTACGAATACTCGTATTCGTATTCGATTATTCGACTATTCGCCTGTTTTAAGATATTCGTATTCGCCAAATTCAAGCGACTATTTCTAAAATAATTTTCACATACATATTCCCAAAAAAAAAAAAAAAAATCATACATAAAGTTTAAAAAGTACATAAAATGTACAAAAATGTATTAATTTATAATATTTTTTATTTAAAGAAAGAAAGCCCTTTATCTTTGATGCAACATAATAATCTTCTTAAAAACAAACGAAAATTATATTTCGTAACTATCATGTAAAAGTTAAAGTCTTATAAGTAAATTCATATCATTTTAAATTAGTAATCAATTCTCAGTAGAGGAATGCTGGACTTCAGAAATGGAAGAACTAAAATTTAATATGTGAAATTTCACTGAGGCATGTGGATGCGCAATCTGCGAAAATGTATTCTCCCAAACAACACTGAATTACTAATTAAAAGTGTAAACAGAGTAAGAAAAACGAAATTTCAAAGTATGTATGCATGAAGGTAAAATAATTTGAAAATATGCAGTAGTGGTCTTCAAATTCGGCCTCTTAATGTCCATAATAATTTTAAAGGCCTAAAGTAGTGTGACAGTTTTTTTTTCAATTTATTGTTACTGACGCAAAGGGAGGGATTTTTTCTAATTAAATTTGAAATATTATGGGGCTCTAAAACTTAAAAGTAATATTCGTATTCGTGTTCGGCGAATACTGTTTCAAATATTCGTAATCGCGAATACTTAAATTTGATATTCGCAACATCACTAGTACATAGTATTAGACATTCTTATATTCCTTTCTTGGTAGAATTTTAAACTTGGCTGTATTTTTAATAAAGGATTGCAATTCTGTTCCAATTATCATAATAATGAAGCTTCTAGTCTTTTAAAAAAGCCAGAAAAAAAGGATTTCAATTAAATATATTATAATTCTTTAGAGCTAACCTTAACAAAAAGCTAAAACTAATTAAATCAGCGCACCAGAATTAACTTCAATATCCTGTTGTAAGAGCTAAATATTTCATAATACATTTAAATATTTCAAATTAATTAACATTATCTACAATGTGGATTATAATGGAATTAAATATAATAAAACTTTTATATTTTTATATTAATATTTTACGCTTAAAATCCTGATGATAACGAATTCACACGCACGATAGCCAACCACATTCAGTAGCTATAATTACTTGGTCTGAAAATAAATAATAAAAAAATTAGTAGCAAATATGTATGTTAGTGATGTTACGAATACTCGTATTCGTATTCGACTATTCGACTATTCGCCTGTTTTAAGATATTCCTATTCGTATTCGCCAAATTCAAGCGAATATTTTTCGAATAATTTTCCCATATATTTTCCAAAAAAAAATCATACAAAAGTTTAAAAAAAGTACATAAAATGTAAAAAAATATATTAATTTTTATTAAAAAAACCCATTGTATTTCACGCAAAGTAATAACCTTCTTAAGAAACAAACAAAAATATATACTTAGGTATGTATTTTGCAACTAGTATTCAAAAATTAAAGTTTTATATCATGTAAAATTAATAATCAAACCTCAGTAGAGGAATGTTGAATTTCAAAAATAAAAGTTTTGAAGCCTTTTCTCCATCAAGCCTATTACGATGCGGTGTATAAATATGCCCCGTACCACTAAGCATTCGCTCGCTTGGAACACTCGTTGGTGGTGTCACTAAATATTGCCTGACTATAGGTAAAAGAAGCTCGTATTTTTCCTTATTTACTTTCCACCATATCAGTGGGTTAACGTCATTTGCCGCCCGTTTTTCCGATATATATTCCGCGATAGTTTTTCTACGTAAATGATGAATGGAATCTGGGAAACTAAGTTGAGAAATTTCATCTCCATTTTCACAGTCACTGTCACTTGTATCCATGAGTAAAGTCATCATGTCTCTCATTTATAGTTACTAACGCAAAGGCAGAGATTTTTTCCAATTAAATTTGAAATATAAACCTCAAAAGAAATATTCGTATTCGTATTCGGCGAATACTGTTTTAAATATTCGTATTCGTATTCGTATTCGCGAATACTAAAAATTGATATTCGTAACATCACTAGTATATGTACATGCATACACACATCTGTACATATAAAATTTTTATTATTTGTAGTTTGTGTGTGTGTATACTAGGGTCATGACTTTTTAATATGTGTGAAGATAAATTTAAATTTAACTACCAAAGATTTGAACCGAACAATTTTAGTCGAGCCAATTTTGCAGTTAAAAGAGAACTGTGAAACAGTTAACCATCGTAGGAAAAGTTAGTAAAACTCATTTCGGATCAATATTACTGGTTATTATGGAAAAATAGTTATGTATAGGAATATCCCACTATATACAAATGGTGGTCCAGCAGCTATATTCTGTAACTCGCTAAAGCTAAATCTCCATCGCTAAAAATGTCTAAAATCGTTTTAGAGAATTTTAGCTACATATTGAATTCTGTAATTCGTATTGCTAAATTAGTTAGGCAATGTCATAAAAATTAAATTCGCCGCAATTTTGACGTTTGCTCTGAGAGCTAAAATGTTATACATTTGTATTCTCTAAGCACATTTAAGCAACTTTTCTAGCTAGAAACGCTAAAATTTAAGAAACGATATTTTGAAGGCGCTAAAAAGTAATTCAAGCAAAATATTTTTATATAATTGTTATTTAGCCTTTTTTTTAGAACAATAATGTAGGAAACTAAAAAAGGATAAAAAAGGGCAAAAATACATGCTCATTTAGTATTTGGAATAGCATAAAGAGTTTGTCCATGATAAATAAATTTTGACTAGAACTTTGTGAAATAGCTTTAAAAAATAGACGTTTTAAAACATATTTTAATTTTTTTTTAACAAAAACACAATCAAATTTACGGAGTATAAATTATAATGTAAGGTAACACTAATATAAAATGCCAAATATACACGCATATATATTTGTCTCTTTTCAATATTATATTATCAAATAAGAAAGAAAGGAATGGTCTAATGATAGCAAATTATCTACGGCGAAAAGAGTAAATTTTAGCTAAGCGATTAGAGTGACAGAATACCTTTTTAGCAAAATCGCTAAAATTTTCGCCCTAAAAATTTTAGCGATCGAGATTTAGCTTTAGCTACGAGAATTACAGAATATAGCTGCAGGTGGCAGATTATCAGATATACAGAAAAGATGCTCTGGTACCTGCAAAATTGGCTTGACTAAAATTTTTGGTTCAAATCCTTGCTAGTTAAATTTAAATTTATCTTCACACACATGACTTTTCCCCTATTTTTTTTTTAATATGCAAGCTCCAGTTGCAAAATCGTGTAACGCATGGAAAAAAACTAAACTACGATTTTGATTTTTTTCGATTGTGAAAAAAGTTCATGCATCAAATGCATTGAATTTTTCTCTATATTATTTTTATAAGTGATATTTTACTGGAATTACCTCATTTTTGTGTAAGTGTTTTAACCACCGATCAAAAAAGACTAGACCCTCCGATTTCAACCAAAAAATTGAGGATCGGTTTAAAAACGAGAAAGTTGCGATAATCCATATAAATAGGTTGTGTTTGGCTGGAGAAGGGCTGGGGGGATAAACTCTCTTTTCGGATTTACAAAAAAAAAAAAAAAAATTGTGGGCCAAGCGGCATGCAAAATCTTTTAAACCAAAAAGGAATTTTAAACATCAGCCGATTAATGGAGAATTTAAGCGAAATTCGACATTTGAATGGACAAGTTGTCCTATCGATATCCTGGCTAGGGCAATGGGGTCAAAATTATCAAATTAGTGCATTGTTGTCCATCCTTGACAACTGTGCGAAATTTTTAATAAATCTGGCTGTTCATAGTGCGACAAAATCGAGTAATAAGATTATTACATACATACATACAAACATACATTGATACATACAGGAGAAGTTCGTATAAAGACTGCAAAAACACTGTACAGTACGAGCTCGATTAGCGCAACCGAAAGGAAAACGCTGTCGTTGCGTTTACTGTAAATTTGCAATACCTGATCATTAAAAATTTAATATAAACAACACCACTACTTAATTGAAATTTGTTCACCGTTATTATTTTAACATAAAAAAAATTTATATATATAAAAATTATTGTTAAACATACTTATATACATATCGGTACGTTAATAAAGAAACGCCCTAACTCGCATTTTTGCACTCTTTTCTACTATCGATAACTTGGAGGTTTAATACTTAGGGCCTTTATATCTTAAGACAACGATATGTATGTAAATAGAAAGCAAAATTAAAATTAGACTTTATATTTGATGAAGTATGGCTATTTTTTCCATGTCCTGCACGGTTTTAGAAATCGAGGATATCGCCAGAAAAAAGTAATCACCCTAATTTGTACTTAATACATACATATCGCTCATTTATTGCAACATAGTCATATCTCAAAAAACAAAATTTTTCAGTTACTGGCGAAAAAGATGTTATCAATACCTTCTTTATTTGTAAAAAAATTTTCATAAATATATCTCTATCTAAACCGAAGTTATAACCACTTACATGCTCAAGCCGTCCATATAAATGCTTAATTTTTGAAAACTTTAAATGCATTCTGCCACGTTTGAGTTTTTTGGAGATATGACTACGTTGCAATAAAAGAGCGATATGTACATTATATATATGTAAAGCAGATTTATAAGCATGCTGAATGAATTGAACACGGTATTTAAAGTTTTGAAACGAAAATGACAATGACAATTCAACGAGAATTTCTGATAATTGCATTAAGGAAATATACATCCATGCAGGTGTATGTATGTTGATATCTACACATACATACATATATTCATATTTGTTAAATGTTAATTTTAACATATTAACGTCCAATAAAAATACAAATAATAATTCGATGTCAATACAACTGTCGCATTACATTATTTTACTGATGCGTATGTATGTATCTATTCAAGAGATGCATCATCACGGCAATTCTTGTGTTTTTATTTCTACAGGAGAAGCGAAAACTTTTAATTATTTATTTATTTGTTTCTTAATAGCCAAAAAGTTCATTTTGTTTTAAACTGCAAGCAAGATTGGTCCTATAATTTTTGTCCGGAAAAAGAGAAAAGGGGGCAACTTTTTGTTCCTCTCTGAAATATGGACCGAATTTCAAAGTTTTTTTTTTTTGTTACCCGCTAAGATTTGAAGTGCTTCGCTACACCACAAACTTTTCTTGATTAAAAGAAGAATAAAACTTTGAAATTTAATTTAATTTTGATATATTTGTTTTATTTAAAATTAATGAAATTTGAATTATTGTGATAATAATTTTTTTTTCAATTTTATTATTTATTGAATCATCAATTATAAATTTAAACATCAATGAGCTGTTCAAATCTTAAATCTAAAAAAATAAAAAAAATATTATATATGTGTTTCGCTAAACAAAATTTTTAATTTCAACGGTTGATTTTTGTTGATTTACATCTCTCGCGTACGGCTGAGAGAAAGAGTATCCCTCTTCCTCAGCCGGGTGTGATCTCTATACTGTAGAATATTGCGCGCAAGTGGATTTGGGTGCAACTCAAGTTTTTTTATATAATTTTTCGCGTGTTTTGAAGATACTGTCTTCACCAACGGAACGTCTTGATCTTTATGAATTCGATGATTTCTGACATACCAGGAGGCAGCTGTAATTGCACGTAGGATTTTATTTTGTCGCATTTGAAGTTTTTCTATCCTCGATGCTGAGGCAGTGCCCCATAACTGGATTCCATAGGACCATATTGGTGTTAGGATCGCGTTGTATAATAGTAGTTTACAGTCTAGGCTTAGTATAGAGTTCCTTCCAATAAGACAATTCATTTGGGCTGCTTTTAATTTCATTTGTGTCAACTTTGCGTCTATATGCGATTTCCACGTCAAACGACGGTCAAGATGAACGCCTAGATATTTTACTACAGTCTGTTGCGGTATAGTCTCGGTGTTGATTTGTATAGGCGGGCATGTTTGCCTGCGCAATGTAAAAGTGACGTGTACACATTTCTGCTCATTAACTTTTATCCGCCATTGTTTCAGCCATGTTTCTAGTTTTGATTGTGATAATAAAAAAAATCATAATAATAATACTCCTTCAGGAGCAGATATGTATGCACATGTTTGTGGTAGCTGCCCCACCCATATGTTCAGTTCTGGGAAGCATTTCACAAAATTACAAAATTTCTTACATAATTAGTTTCAAAATTATTTCAATCTTATTTTTCATTATAGTATGTGGAAGCTGCCACGCCCTCTCATGTTATTCTGAAAAAATTTTTTTAGAATAATGTAATAAATAAACAAATTATCTCTTTAAAAATTTTGCATAAGCTTCAAAAATACGAGGTTTGTTCTATGAATAAGTTGGTTGTGGTACGATTAGGGAATTGTTTTGGCCAAAAAATCACGAGCCAGCATTGATGTGTGAGCTGGTGCATTATCGTGATGCAGAATCCATGAGTTTTTTCTCCACAATTCCGTTCGTTTGAGCTGTATTGCTTCACGCAAACGTTGCATAACTTCCTTGTAGTATTCCTTTTTAACCGTACGACCTGTTGGCAAGAACTTATGATGCACCACGCCATTGTAATCGAAGAAACCAGTGGGCAAAACCTTCACATTTGATTGGGCCATGGTTTCGACGTCATAACCATATACCCATGTTTCGTCAAAAGTTATCACCGTTTTGGAAAAAACTGGGTCGTCGTTGACGTTATGAGCGATTCCAATGCGACGTTGCTTTTGCACATAATTCAGTAATTTTGAAACAAACTTCGCTGCCACACGTTTTACGTCCAAAACATTCGAGTAAATTGCATGGCATGAGCCGATTGATATGACAAGATCATCCTATGCAACTTCTTTAATATTATTTCGACGATTTTCCAGAACAATTTTTTTCAATGCTTCAATGTTTTCTGCACTTGTGGACGTCATTGCAACTTCATGACGCTCATCGTGATCAACATCTTCTCGGCCTTCTGTAAAGCACTTGTACCACTTATAAACACTTTTTTGAGACAACGTGGGCTCGCCGAATGCCACAGTCAACATTTCAAGTACCTTCGAGCACTTTATTCAATTTTTAACGCAAAATTTAATACATATTCTTTGATCCATTTTTTTTTTAAAGTCAAAAATCGAAGAACACACACAAACGTGACTAACCTTTCCAGTTGTCAACAACAAACTACTAATCCAAATGGGCTGATAATCCCAACATATGAATAACACATGTGAACACAGCCCGCGAAAAATTCAAAATTCGTCTTTTCTTTTGAACAAACCTCGTATATCTAGTTATTATTCTTAAAAATAACCTAAAATATAAAGTTTCTCTATACGGGTACGCCACGCCCACTTTTTTTTAGAATATCTTACAATATCAGCGGAGTACCTTCTGCAAAATATCAGTTCATTTCCGTTATTAGTTTTTAAAAATACCAAATTTATTATTTGGAAAATGCCACACCCGCTTTTAGAATTGTTAGCAATTTTTATTTATAGCCAATATTTAATGGGCCACGCACAAAAAATATCAAATACATATTTAGTTGCATTAGTGCCATAAATATCATCATGAAAAAACTTCCTCTGTATGAAAAGTGCCACACTCATTTAAGATAAAAATAAACTACCCTATTGTTCTTTTACTTTAACTTTCGTATGTTAAAACAATGAATATTATTTAGGCTTCAGTTTAGTTTTTTTTAAATAATGAAAATTAAAATTACTCAGCATTTTGTAGAAACATTAGAAAATCTAATCAGACTAGCAGAACGTATTAGTATACCGATTTCAAGGCCGCTACACCTCTCGATCAAAGCTAGGTGGTTCGTTTTTAGAACTAATGAAGGTGGATACTAATTTTGTTTGGTCGGGTTTTCGTGCTGCTCGGTCCAGCATAATTCAATTTTTTTTTTTTGGAAAAGCTGACGCACTTTCCAATATATGTAACCTTCTCCGAGAAAAGCGACCTAGTGTGGCAAAAAACGGGTTTAGACTTAAGAGTGGTTTCTGGTACCTAAAAGGGTGTAGAATAAGATGAAATGAGTTAGATTTCTGATAAAAAT
This sequence comes from Lypha dubia, assembly GCA_947311025.1. Taxonomy (NCBI): domain Eukaryota; kingdom Metazoa; phylum Arthropoda; class Insecta; order Diptera; family Tachinidae; genus Lypha; species Lypha dubia. The sequence continues at coordinate 66,421,069 of OX371262.1, read as the reverse complement.
TTATTTACCCCATAAGAACGTACAAAACGAACTTGGGAAAATCGATAAAAATGAGAAAAACATTAATATTTTACTTTTTTTGATTTTTTGGGAGTTTGGACTTTTTTTCGGTGTTTCGTGATCTGGTACTTCGATTTTCGTCATATCGATCTCATCATCGCCAATAGCCGAGTCTAGTCTTTTTATATCATCATCAAAACTGTCAGAAATATCCAATTTTATAATAATTACTTCAAACATCAACTTAGCAACAAAATTACAAAAGAACCAAAATTGCGAAACAACTTTTGAGATATTGATAACTCTCGTTATACAGTTGGCACAAGACTGAAGCGTCACTTTATTCTTTTCCTTTCATAAACTGGAGGTCCATACCACGTGTTTTACGCGTTGTGCGTTTGACGCGTTTCACGCTTCATACGCGTATTTAAATTCAAGTTACATGCAACGCTTTTTACGCGCTAATTGTTTCATTTTGATCATGTGTGGTGTAAGCATTTTCATAAAAAAAATTATTATTAGTACAAAGAATAGAAGAAATTAATCCACGAAGCAAATACATTTATCGCTAACATAGAAAGTATAATATAATTTGTCATGCTTGGCTATCAAAAACAGCTGTCATTTTATCATGGCGCGAGCGACGCGTACAAAAGTAGAAAGTAAATCTACTTTACGCGTCGTACGCGTTTATGCGTTCTACTACGTTGTGCTGTGTAACTTGCCACATACAATTACACTGATTCTACTTTTTTGACAGCCGCGTACGACGCGTAAACGCGTGGTATGGACCTCCAGCTTAATAGTTATTTTTACAATGTTCTTCGTATTACTATACGCACATCAACCCTTTGCTGAGAGCGAACAGACCAGCAACAATAGCAAAGGTATTGTCACACTAAAAGCGAACAAAATACGTCACCACATAGGCATGACGTCACCAAAGTCGGCACCCAATCGTAACTAACCATACCAAATCGCATCTCCCAACTGAAGGTGTGTTCACAGTGATAATGCGTTACGAAACTTTAAATGCGTTTTTCTCAAAACTGCATTTTCACACGCTAGGTCCCTTTTCTCGGAGAAGGTCAAATATAATTACTTTTTATTTTATCTTTTTTTTTAATCATTTTAGCATTATAATAAAAACTTAGCATTACGGAATTCTTAAACTCTTTATATCAGCATTAAGAATATAATGGTTTTTAAATATTACTTTTATTGAACAATATCAGAATTTAAAATTATTTAAAAAATTCGATAGTTCAAGAAATTTTTTGAGTACGATAATTGTAAGATTGTAGGTTTCCATTAGTTACCCACTGTATGATTCAAAAGTATGCTGTTTTTGCTCGGTTACATTTTAATTTACGCCCAACATAAGCATTTGGTATAAATAAAAATTTTCAAATACAGATCACAGATGAATTTTAAATAAAAATCTTTTTAAATGTGTGGCCAACATTTCAAGTTGAATATGAATGCAGTTATCGACATTGTGGCGTTGTGCCTGTTTCAATGTTGCACCTTGCAAATTTCGACATAAGTGTCACCGTTATCTTTACAAGCAGCAGGCAACAAGAACAACTTTATTCACATACATACACACATATATAATCAGAAGCATACTTATGTATCATTAATGTGTTAATGACATCTACATTTTGTCGTAATTTATTATTTTTCAGTCTCCACTCAAACTCATATTTTACAAATAATGGGCAATTACCGGATGGAAAGTATATCTTGCTTGCACTGTTGATGGCCTTTATTACTATGGACAGACTTTGAGAAACAACCCACAAAATTGTGTGTTGTTACACGTCAACAACATATCACTATCAACTATTATAAATTTTCGAAATGCAAGAAATTTAAATGTGTACTCGTATGTGATTAAGCCTTAAATGAATGACTACTACAAAATGTGTAATTTAATTTTGAATTACGACTTTGCTTTGATGTTTGTTGTTTACAATTTTGTCATAATAATTTGTTGTAAATTTAAATATTCTCCTCCCACAACATTATTTACAAAGGGACATAAAAGAGGATATGAAGTTGAAATACCTGGGAAGTGATAACATTTTTCGGTTAGGATCGGTCGAGTACAAGACCAATTGGCTGTTGAAATTTGTAAACCACCTCCAAAATTGTAAATTTATGCCAGCAACTCAGTCGAATACAAAGCGATTTCAAATTTTTTTAAAAATAGACTGAAGTCTCTTTTTGTTATTTAATTAAATTGACTTAATTTTTTAACAAAATGATTTTGTTTAACTTATTTGCAAATACATAATAAACAATAAGCAAAAAGGTGACATAACTCCGCTGTTTGTTTACCGATTTTCAAATTTATTTTTTAGTTGACTTCCGAAAATATATTATCCATTTATCGACCGTTTTCAATATTTGTTGGTGTTTGAAGGAATTTGATTGTAGTTTGAGGGGCAATTTGCCTCCCCCTCTTCGTCACAAAACATTAAATATTCTATTCTCTTCTATTTCTTCGATTTATTTAATTTTTGTTAAAAGTGATTTGCTTTTAGCTGAATCAAATAATTTTTTTATTTTTTTGTTTTTGTAGGACCAGCACTCAGGGGATGACCCCTACTTAGGCAATGCATTGTGCCAGAACGAGGAAGAAAGGGATAGGGTAGAGAGGTTAGATGGTGAAATGTAGAAGAAGGCCTAATTATTTTACAATTCTGTTATTGTGCGTTTTGTTAATTTTTAGAACAGCAAGGCAGCCCCCTCTGATGTTAAGTAGATGCATTATAGCCCGCTGCATAAATATATGTGCAGCTAAGAAGTTCGCGTGTACTTCTAAAGCATGAACACTTAGGTTAGGTTAGCAGGCTGCTGGTTAAGGGAAGATTAAGGTTTCAGCTCACTTGGGTCCTGGTGTGGTCACATTGTGCTACCTGTAGTGAAGGAGAGTGATAGAGGAAAGGAGATTAGAAGAGTCGGAAGAAGAGTAGATGAGGGAAGGACATAGAAGAACAAGAGAAGAGCAGAGCAGGTGGGAAAAAATTGCAGCAAGGGGTAAGTCTTGCAGAAACGGGCAGGATGTCAAGCCCCCTATTTGGTGAACCAAGGAGCTAAGACAACCGAGTTCCGTATCTGAGAGCTCGGAGAGGGTGCTGAAGGATCTGCTGCCTAGAAAGCGGAGGCGGTGATCCTCCATAGCTGGACAGAGGCATAGAAGGTGTGCGATGCTTTCTTCTTCTTCCTCGTCATTGCAGCTGGAGCAATATTCATTGTATGGTAGACCCATGCCGGTGGCATGGGTTCCGAAGGTGCAGTGTCCCGTGACCGTGGCCACAAAATTGCGGAATTGCATTTTTGAAAAGTTCAGCAGATTTGTGGTTCTGTTGACATTTATGCAAGGCCATAGGGAGGACCCTCGCTGTGGTGTAGGATGGTTCATTAAACCATCTGGTTTGTGCCTTTCGCAAAAGGGCCTCCTCGATTCGCCTCCAGCAGACCAAGAGCGGAAGACCACAGAAGTTGTCAATTTCAGCAGCATGCACACTTACTCGAAATGAATTACAGAAACAGTGTTTATACTTCTGAGAATACCAAAAACTTGTTGTCACTTCTTGTTGTTACTCGACTTAAGGCTCCGTTAGCCGAGCGTTGCTCTACCGTACCTGTACTGTACCGTACTGTTAGCCCGTTGGTGTACTTATAGAATATTTAAAAACGTGTTTGGCTATACATAAACAAAATAGAATTACCCAACAAACCAAAACGATTTATAAATCCCTTGTAACAAGGGCTGCCTTCCTAAACGTCTTTATGCAAAGCAGTCAAAGCAGTGTTAAAATCAAGCAATTTTATTTTACAGCTCTGTTAATCAAATAGCTCGAAAATTCGTCTACTTTTTATTTAACATAAGTTACTAAAGGCTGAACAAAACTATATTATATGACAAATAGATTATCATTAGAAACACTTCTTTGCTTTGCATAATTAAAATTACTATGACACCGAGTCAAATTATTTTTAAAACTTTTGGAAAACACTCCACGAGCAATATAATTAATAGCTTTTTTGTTTTAAAAAGAAATCATCTTGCACCTATCCTTTTCCACCATTGTTGTTTATAAAAAACATACACGATTTTCATAGTGCGCTAGTTGCGTTTATTTGCATATCAGATGCGAAACAGATGAGTTTAGGAATGCCATACTTTGTCAGAGTTTACGCAGTTGCGATTGAGAATACCTGACATTGTTGCACTGCAAAGCAATATGCGTTTAGGAATGCAGCCATGCTTACCAACATGAGTTCTAAGCTTAAAAAAGTGTTGTAAATACTATTGTAAAAATTTTATTAACAATTTTTTAGTAATGAACAGCGCCCCTTTAGATCATATTGCTTATCTAATAAGCTTAGAGAAAAATAGATAAGTAATAATGGGTCACTAAAATAAACTTAGATTCCTAATAATTTTGTAAGCTTAGATAAAAAATAATTTTCATCAGGATTTGTCATTTGGTTTATTTAAAAATATCATAATTACAATAGACATATATAATTTACTTTTCTTTATTTAATTAAGTAAATTTATTCTTGTGTTACAAACTTGTTTCATGCGGTATTCTTTTTAACTTAAGTTCGTTTTCTCCTACTCGAATTGAATTTAAAACATCTGAAAAATTTTAAAAGGATATGGTTATGCCATTTGATATGCATATTTTATGAAAAACATACTTTATTTCTATAGCTCCATTTGCACTCAGGCTACGCACACTCTTTTTCTTTTTTAAATAACTTTTCAACTATTTGCTCTTTCCGGTAACAAAACAACAAACACAAAACTATAGCATGACTCATTTGCGAATATATGTGTTAAATTGTTATATAAACAAGTATGTAAGTGTATAAAAATTGTAAAGTATTTGAAAACTGCATTTTGTATATAAAAAGTTTATAAATATCATGCTTGTTAAAAGTTCTAGTAAATCCGTTATAAGTTTATTATACGAGCTATATTTTGCTTATGAAATGGTTTGCTGGGTAGTATATATAAAATAAATAAATAATTTATGAAAAATTAACAGCTGTTTACAACACAGTGATGGGCATTAAAAATTTCCAAATTGTTACTGTTGTGAAGAAAAAGTACCTAAGATATATAAATGGTATAAAAATGTGAATACATGTATGTATGTAGTATATATGAAATATTTTGCATACTAAACTTTTGAGACAAATATTACATTTTCGTTTACCATTAAGTTGCTAGCGAATGCGCAACTTTAAACTCGCCTTCTGCATAACTACTTTTTTTTTAATTATGACTCTATTGCAGCAAAGGCTCGATATGTGCATACATAAAAAATGTTTTTGCAGCCGTTGAATTATTTATTGGTTTATTTTATACATCTAAGCATGTACATATATATACATATATGTACATACATATGTTTATGCAGTTACATGTATATGTAAACATATTATTTTCAGTTTTTCAATCATAGTTTACAGATTTCATTATAAAAAAGTACCAAAGAGAAGAGCGAAAATACCCCCTTAGTATAAAACAAAATAACAGCCCATCACTGGCTTACAAATGTCACGTAACGTTCAAATGAAATTCTATTTTATACAGATTGAGACGTTCCATCAACGTGACATTTAAATTCGGTAAGCATTTGCATTGTTTTCAAATAGTAAAACGGATCAGCTGCTTCGTTAGGGGACGTGGACGTTCGGCTAATTCTACCTTTAGCTTGTGTAAGTTCACTGCTTGTGTGATTTGCTATCATACTCGCAACATGTATGAACAGAACGAGGTGAGAATAATGCGACAGCATTACTTGCAGTACTACGTAAAGTTTGGCAAATAAAAGAAAAAAATTCTTTCTGTTGAGTGTAGTAAAAAATGAAATTAAGTGAGGCAAGTTTATACATAACTAGTCGACCCCGGTGTGCGTCGCTACCCCCTCGTTACGAAATAAAATTAAAAGTATGTATTTATATATCCTACTCGATTTTCGATTTTTCCGATTTTCTGACTTTTCCGGAGGGATTTTCCAAAATTTTCTTCCGTAAAAGCCTTCTCCTCGAAAATACGAACAACTGACAAAAAATCGGCCCAGCCGTTCTCATTTTATGAATTACTATACATTTTTTACACCATTTTTATATATATATAGATATTGTTTATTTAGATTTTTGTTACTTTGTTTCTAATTACTTATCAAAATTGTTACAAGTAAAAGTTTATTTGCATTGATAAACATTAGAGTCAACTTTAAAGTAACATTTATGATTAATCATCATAGCATATATACATATGTATGTATGTACGAGTATGTATGTAAATACATACTTATGTTTAAAGGTTACATTTTTTATAGGGCAGCTTTTTGTTTTCAAAAAATATTAATTTAATTTATGAAAAAGCATACATATGTATGAATAATTTTTTCATTATTTATTTTGAAGACGTCAAACGCCGGCGTATTAGCCAATGTGGATGTAAATGCTAAAATTTTAAATTTTAAATTTTCGGCATTGCAGGATAAATACTTGAAGTACCACATGAAGTGAACATAGTTTTTAAGGTACTTTTTCTTTGTTGCTTACGGTTTTGTATGTTCATATTTTTCGTTACTCATTTAATCTGCGCTTGCTACTGGTTATTATTTGTCAAACTAACAATCTCCTCTCTGAGCGACAGAGCAAATATCTACTGTATTCGACAGCGGGTTTCACATATGAAGAAAAAAGTTACTCGTTGCAGCCATTTAATGCATTAGTAGGCATTTTATTAACTATTTTACTTCGCAGGCGTTTCGGCTAACCGACGAAGAAAGGCAAGGTTGTGTAAGTTAGCTTGGAACAGCATCAATCGCAGTATTAATCATGCTGTTGACGACTTGCCCTGATCAGGGATCGAACCCAGGCCCTAACTTATAGTTTGCTTAGTAACTACTTCAGCCAACAAGTAATAATGGTGCCAAGTTATCCCACCCTCACCAAAAAAAATTAAACTCCTACATTTACGTTGCAATTTTCATAATTCTTCTTTTGTTTGATCAAAATTTTCCAATGCTTAGTCTCATATTTTGTTGCCATGTTTTTTTTTTGCCATATTGCTTTTCGATATATTGTTTAATTACTTTTTGTGTTTGAAGGGGCTTCCTTGCCGTTTGCTCTCACAACTTTTTTGAAGAGTTAAGCTGGCCACTCGAAATATTGATTATTGATTAATATTTAAATTTGCTATTTATGGACCAATATTAATTTTTATTTTACTTTAAAAGGAACTTTAATCTCTCGTGGGAGTAATACATACATATGTATATATACATATATATACCCTAGAAATAGATGTACCGGTCGGGTTATAAACAATCGCTTCGCTGCGTCTATTTTCTAATCTGTTAGCTTGGATTTCTTTACGTTGCCTGAATTATTATTTTTGAGAAGAATTTATTTTTCCGTAAATAGATGAAATTTTTTCTTATAGAAAAGTGGAACGCCCTGTTTTTAAAAGCTGGGGGGTTACTCTCTATTGCGATGCGATAGCAAATGCGATGCGAAAGCAATCTTATTTACATTGTTTTCGCATCGCATTTGCTTTCGCATCGCAATAGAGAGTAACTCCCCTGACTTCTAAGTTTTACAGCGCACTATAAACACTGTCGATTTTAACGGGGCATAAAGTGCAATGCCCTGTTATTGAGGGCGATTCTTTTTGAATCAAACACACTGCCTTTTTAGAGAGCAAAAAGCGTAACGAACACCAAAGTTCATTTTCTGCATGGAGATGTACCATTTTTTTTTTTGTAGAAAAGAAAACACCATTAGATTCAGCACAATTCGCTTTGAAAATCCTGCAGTTGCTTTGTCAAAAAATGTGCCGAAGAATGTGTCATCAAATCATTTGACAAAGTAACTGGCGCCGAATCAAGGTGAAAATAATCACCTGGGCTGTCGAGACAACCTATTATGAATTTGCCTTGATTCAAACAATATAAAATTTGCCATTTAGCAAAATAGCTGATTCTCAGAGTTGCCATGTGCTAGGAAAATCGTGCGCCAGGAATGTGGCAATTATTGCCACTAAACTGTTTTGCGACAATTTACAACAATCAAATTTATTCAAAATGTGGCAATCGTAGGCCTTCAAAAAATTTCTCTGGGACAAATTTCTGCACAATAAAATATTTTATAAAATTGCTATAATGCGGCAATCGCGGTATGATCCCACCATAAGACTTTTATTCCTTGATGATGAGTGATAATGTCATGTAGCTTAAAACATTTGTGTCTAGATAAAATCCATAAAAGTTTGTAAAACAAATAATAAACCGTCTTATTTTAAAATTCATATATGTAAAGTAGAATTAAATATTATAATATATAATATACACATATTTTAAGTACATTGTCTGAGCACACTCTCCTTCACACCCTGCCACTTTTAAATTCAAGTTGAAGAAAAAAAACAAGTCATAAACAAATTCTTATGTCGTTTAAGTATTACTTTACAGCTAAAAAAGATTGGTGTGAAAAATAAAAAGTTTATACGAAATAGCATATAGCAGCATACAACGAAATGATGTTTACATATGAGCTTGTTTTTAAAATGTTTAACCTCATGTACTGCTTACAACTCCGTGTAATTTAATGTCTGTATAAAAACAAAAAAACATTCTTGTAGACACAAATATGAGCATGGATACATTACACACCTCTTCACTTAAGCAAATAATTTATTTGTAATCACACAAATAATACTTTTCTTATTAAAAAACACAAAAACAAAAAGAAAACACTTTTAACACATACTTTGTTAACTTTATTTTACGATTATTTTTTCTTAGTACAACTTTCCTTGTGAAATTGTTTTGTTTTATACGATTTTATATTCTTTCATCACGTTATTTATCACAGCTGGCAGGCACTTGTAAGACCTTTCCAGCCAGCCATTCATTATTTGTGTACAAATAAAGGGTGATTTGTTTTCCATCATTAACATAAGAACTGTTTGTAACAGATACGAAGTTTTCCTTTAATTACTTTCTAGAAAGTTGAGTACACATGTTAGAAAATCTGCCTTATTTGTAGAAGAGATTTCCTTGTGAGCCGCTAATGTTCTCATTTACAAGTTGCTGCCTACTTCCTACAATTCCCGATTTCTTCCATGCCATCATGTATACCAAATTCTTTTGAAGTACAAATCACCAAGCGTTTCTTATTTCAAGATAGAACATATCGTCCTCTAGTGATGTTTAATCCAAAGAAATTTTTAATTATTCAGGCTTAAATTCGTATAAATTAATTTTAAAATTAAGTTATTTCTTATTAGAAAAGAAACTTTAGAACCTCAGAAAAAGAAAAAACTTTCACTTCACAAAAGGTTGAACTGACATCATGCTGTTTCGAGACCAATCACGATCTCGTCATCAGAGTTGTTAGACCTCACAGCCATTTACAACAGTTGCAATCAAGTTTTTGCTTATTCTTTTTTTTTTAAATTATATCACAAGATTATTTTATGAAGCAACACGCAGCAAATTTCAAAATATTTCTTCTTTTTTTTTTTTGTAGGACCAGTACTCAGGGAAGTAATTAGGGGTTACTTATGTCATTCATTGTGCCACAACTGAGGGAAAAGGATTGGGTAGGGAAGGAAGATAGATGTTGTAGAAGACTTAATTCTTTTCCAACTCTGCTATTGCAATTTTTTTAAATATTTGGACCAGTGTTGCAGCGCCACTGGTGTTAAGTATTCGTATTAAATTTCTTAAGCTGTGCGAGCAGTCATTTTATTTATTTATTTATTATTTGTGATGTACATTAGCTTGGAAGTGTTTTTAGTGACCAGTGCTATGACTTCATCACTTTATTAAACAGTCCAACAACAACAATTACTACAATGACACACTAATGCCGATCAGAGAAATTTATAATGTTGATTGACATGCTCTGACCAGGGTTTGAAAACAGGTCCTAAGTCATAATTTCGGGCCAACTTCTTCAGCCAACACCACCCTCTGATATTTAAACGTTGGTAATTTCGTAATTTCTTTGTATTGGTGGTGCCCGTTCCCCTCGTCCTAACCCCCAGTCAATTTTAACCCATCTGGCAAGAAATTCGTCACATCGAACATACGTTTTTATGATATTCGGCCTTATTACGAGTGTCGTTGTCGTGACGAAATATATAAAATTTAACAACGACATCCGTGATAAGGGTTATTAATTTCTATTGTATTGATGTTGAAATTTTAGAATTTTGAGAAAATAAAACTTATGATTTTGAAGTTTAAAGAAAAAAGAAAATTAGTGATAATGAAAGGACAACTCAAAGTATGTATGTATGTACATATATCAATATAAAAGTATATAAATATACTTTGGGACAACTCAATTAAAAAATGACACTTGATTTAAAAAAAAAAAAGACATTGCGTCAAATTAAGGGACTATCCTTTTCAGAAAAGGGACGAATGGTCATCGTTATTATACTAATCACTATATTAAAGTCTTCCTATATTTTTCGAAATAAGCTGAAGTCAGCATTTTTAACTATTGCGTTAGATCGGTTCTCTTGTTTATATGCGAACCTTGGAACTTGACATGATATGATGTAAACGCCATTCAAGTACTCGTTACCTGCTGTGTACGGAGAATATTAAATATATTTTTGGCCAAATATCACATCCAAACACGCAACTTTGAGATCAAACCGATCAAAAACTAGTCTACATCGAAATACTTTACCGCAAATTGTGTTGCATTGGTCGTACAATGCGCAAACCTCAAGGCGACACTACTAAAACATCTATTGATTCAAACACATGCAGATGGAAGCACATGCCGATTTGCTCGGCCGACTCGACGATATCAGCTTGATTATGAAGTCAATCAAAGTGTTCTCAGCTGGAGAAATATAGAACGACTATCATCTAACCCAAACGTAACGTATATATCTGTGGCAAAAAGGAAAAAGCGTTTAAGTCGAGATAAGCTGATTTTGACTTAATATCACCATCGTGTTCTCCATATTCAAAAGTATCTCTGGGCAAACTTTTATTTATATTGAACGATTTTTAACGAAGTTCTGGCACAACTACTTGCTGCTTTTCTTTTTCTAAATAATAATTCCATATTGAATAACAACTTATTTTTATAAAATATTAAATTTCAAATTGAATATGTATGTATGTATATACATATGTTATAATGGACAGAACCATTTCTTAAAAAATCAAAAGAATCGAAAAAAGAATTATCAACTTTTAGTACAACGCGATTACATTTTTATCAAACCACTTAAAAATTTAAAACTGCTTTTCTAGGTAACTATAAAATATGACTTAAGCACTTTTTCCTTATTTCCACAGATATATTTTAATATGTAGTCTCATAGTTTTATTTCTAACAATGACACAATTCAAACCATTTGAAACTTTTGTAAAAACTAAGTATTTATTGCCAAAAAAAAAATTAGCAAATAGTTTAATATATTTTTTTTACTTTTAATACACCATTTCCCCGATAGTATCATATTATATATGTATTTATATTGTAAGCTACTGTACCAGCTCTTAATACGAGTGTATCCGGCGATGTGTCCATTTAATTGCTATTTTATGTTTGGCGGAGACTGTTTAAATTTTTGTGTTTTTTGTTAAAATGTTATTTTCTTTCTTTATCCTGTTTTAAACATTATTAACATGCACACAGCTTGTGGTACAATTTATTTATATACATAGTACATACATACATACATACATACGTGTGTGTAAATACATACATATGTGTTTATTTGTCAGTGTGTGCGCTGGGCGTGGGTTTTTATTACGCTTTTTTAACTCAGTTTTTTTTAATGTTAAGCTTTTTGCTACTATGAGATGTGAATGTTTCCGTTTTCTATTTTATAAAATTTTTATTAACCTTTTTATACACATGTACATACGAGTATATATGTATGTATGTATGTACATTACTGTATATGCAATATTTTTGTGCGTTTTATGGTTTACAACATAATAAATATATAGACATGGTTTTTAATTTTCATATTTAAATTTATTATTTACATAAATTTTGTATTAAATTTGTCAGTTTGTATGTACGAACATACACACACACACACACACAAAAAGTAGTACTAAAAACTGTGACTAAAAATTTTAATCCGAATATCCGTAAAAAGTATTTGTATTAATCCCAAAAGGTATTAAACACTTTTTAAGCTGCCTCTGTTCAATACCAGAAACGATCGAACGATTGGTTTTAAAAGAAATGTATACTGCTTTCAAGTGGATGCATGATAATGATGAACGTGGATTTATGCATTCAATCTAAAGACGTTAACCTAAGCGTTAATTAAGCTGGACGCTTATTTTGAAGTGTTTTTTTTTATTGCGATTGAATAAAGCTTTTTTGAATTAAATAATCCGTAAATGAAGCAATATTTTTAAAGGTTCATTCAAGAAAATCCATCGGTACTTACCGCACTCAACACGTGAATGATCTAGAACTTGGGAAATTTTATTTAATTAGGGTTTAAAATAGTAGTCGTTGGCGGCATTGACGTTTTTTACAGAAATCCTGTAAAATTTTCCTTAATGTTAGAAAATACAATTTTCATCTTTCTCAGGAAATTGTTCATAATCACCCCTATCATGAATAATTTTTCCCTCGAAATTTTTCCCTCTTCCCTAAATTTGCAATCGTGAAAAAATTCCCCGTGAATTATTTCACGCTAAAATAAAATTCCCCTTAACGTGAATGATTTTTCTCCCGCGAATTTTTTCACTTTTCCCTTTAATTTGTTCACTTTATTTTTGGTGGGGAACAGAACAGAAAATTCAAGTAAAACTTTTAATAATTCGAATATTATACTTGACAAAATTTATTTTAAGAGCAAGATCCGTTAATAAGGCACAAACTGATATATTGCTCAATTAAATGGAAAGCAGCAGGTCGATTGCTTGTGGATTTATAAAGCTTTCGAAAGATGTGGTGGCAGAATTTTGGAAAAGCCTTACAAAAAATCTGAACAACACTACCCCTCGCATAAAAAATATCACTGAATGGAAGAAGGTAATATTTTTGTTTGTATATTGTATATTTTTTACGTTTGCATTCCTCTCAGTAAGCGAGCAGTTCATATACAACTTGGTAGGTATGAAGGAGACCGTAGAGGGTCTGGACAACACATTAATTTGCTGGTGCTTGCATTCCTCCTCTTGCAATAAAATAATTGTTCCAACTCTAAACATTTCGTACACTTTAACTTGACTTGTAATTTAGTTTCTTGGGTTTTCAAAAGTTATTTAAGTACATAAAACTTCAAGAGTACAATAAATTTATCACTCCAATACTAAATAATTGCTTTGTTTTTTTAAATATTCTTTAAAATATACATATATGACTGTGAACAAAAATTTATATGATTTCTTATCCTTTTTTACATTCACTGAGAGCTGATAGCGGGAATAATTTTTCACGGCAGATTCGCGATACCATTTTACCATTCGAGGGGAATGAAAATTTCACGGGAACACAAATTCCACTTATTATTCACGATAGGGGTGAATAATAAGAAAGGGTGTCTCATACTCGTATATGACGCATTTTTAACTGTTCATTGGTGCAACGAAGTTTTTGATATCAGGAGAGCAGTGGAACATACGGTGCTGCATCTTTACAAGTTGGATATACACCCCGTTCACAAAATTTGTTATTGTTAATTTCTTGAAACAAGTTAGTTTTGAACTTAAAATAATTTAAAATTTTTTTCTTTTAACTTTGGAAAATTTTTCAACACTTAGAAAAAAAAAATATGAATGTTCTCCGTTCTTAAGTATGCAGGAGCAAATCATTTCCTAAATCAGTTTTTTAAAGCTAAAATAAAATTATCTCATTCATATGACAAAATGTGCGGAAATTTATTAAAAAAAAAATGCGCACTCAAATAAAATAAACATTTCCCTGAAAGCAAAATTATGAACTATTTTCAAGGACATGAACTATTTTAATTTTGCTTTTAAAGGGTGTACCAAAATTAACGCAAGATTCAAATTTGTCGCCATTTGTGTAGTAAAGTGTTGGCAACGCCAAAAAAACACTTCGACAGCTGATAGTTGTTGTGTAAGACAAAGATTTTAAGTGAGTATACCTTGTAGAGCAGCGAAGGCCAAATGGGCACCAAAGTTCCGAACATTATTCGGCTTCTCATATGTATACAACCGAATGAAAATAAAACTACTCACCAAAATGTAAAAAATAAACAACAATTTCATTCGGTTGTCTGATAGCTTTTGCACAACCACGTTTATGTTGCATTGCCTTTTGTCTTTAAATTTTTTTTTTTAAATACACAGCGAATATTTGCAAAAACACAAAATTACTTAATTTTATTCAAGTTTATAGTTTATAAGCAGATTTTTAATAAAAATAAAGTAATAATATGAGGATGATTTTAGGAAAGTAATTTTTTCTTTTGTTCAATAAGGTTTTTTGCTTTTATTTCTGCGAACATATCAATCATTAAACGTTGAAGTTTTTTAAGTTTTTATATTTTTATGACAAAAAATAATCAGTCCGTGTTAAAGGTATGTGATAGAAATCGATTTGAAATGAAATCGAAGATTTAAATCGAATCAAACTCTTTTAGGTGTGATGGATATCGCATCGATTTCATTATTCATTATTGTTTGAATACCACACATGTCTCTAATAAAAACTTTCTTTTTCTCTTTTGTTTACAAATTAAATAAATATGTGAAGCAAAATTATTAATTTTTTGCAGTTTTAAAATTTTATCTAACGCTGTTGCAGGAATCATAAATTTTATGTGAGTTCCGCTGGAAAATTCCTGCCAATTTTTGATAGTTTTTTTGCGACAAGAGTAATTTTTCCAAAGTTTTTACTTTCTTGCATTTGCTCTCAAATCTTTTCAATTTTAGCAAGTTTTTTTTCATTTTGGCGATTTTCAATGTCTGTTTTTTGCATTTCTCAAAGGTTTGGCAATTTTTAATCAAAATTATGGCGAATGGTGTAATTTTGCCAAATTTTTTTTTTTTTTTTAGATTTTTCGGAACTTCTAATCAGTATTGCGTTCTATAAGTTCTATAAGCGGTTTTTCGTCATTTTCGTGATTTCTACAATTTGTTTTATATTCGTTAAAGTTTTAGCGATTTTTAGATTATCTTTTTGGCGAACACTTCTTAAAATTTGCAATTCTTGTCCACGATGCCAAATTTAGGTTGCTGGATTGTCATTGACACTATCACGCACTAAATCGATATTGACATTTGAACGGCTTGTTTTTGGACGACCTGTTTGTTTGGCGTCTCCAATGGATCTAGTCTCCCTGAATTTTCCAATTAATCTCTTCACAGTTGACAAAGTTAAAACACTATTCCGACCATATATTTGAAATTTTCCACCTGCGGCCGCCAAGCTTTCAGTATTTTTGAAATAATGTTTGATAATGAAGACATGTTGTTCTATCCTGTATCGCTCCATTTTTACTAACCCTTAACTGTCAGCTGTCGCATTGATTTTTTTTTTTTCACTTTACTGCACAAATGTTTACAAATTAAAATTTTGCGTTAAATGTTGGGACATCTTTTTTTAAGGAAATTGTATTTGATCTAAGAATATCAATATCAAGTAACGGGTGTCCGCCGGGAAGGTACACTACTTTATATATTACGGTGTAACGGTAACTGTGGATGGGAGCGATATCGTGATATGATTGAAAACTTTTTAACTCCACAACTGTATGCTTTGGGCTTGATTAACATGTGGTATCAACAAGACGGTGCCACACCGCATACAGCCAGGGTTACAATGGAATTACTGCGAGTAGTATACCTTCCCGGCGGACACCCTGTACATGCATCTCGGCAACAATATAAAAATAAAAAACAACAGGCGTTTTGTTTGTGTAAAATAAATTTACAATTGTCAAAAATACCTCAGTAGCAGAGATGTGAAGGAATGATTAATTTTTGAAAGAATCTACGAATCATAAACTCTTTTGAATTTTTTTTTAAAACACTTAAGAATTTTTTATTAATGATCCTAATTCTAGTGAAAAAACTGAATTAAAAAATTGCTTTTCTTTAAATCATCAATAAATTCACTTAAAATCTAATTCGTGTTTTAATTAAATTCACATTTTGTGTAAAATTAATCAATTAAACTTTTTTGTAAATCATTTTGAATTAAAACCCAAATTTTAATCATTCTATTACAGCTCTGTTTAACAGAACTTAAAGAAAATTGAGTAGAAAGAAAAATGAAAAAAATTTGAGAATAGTCAATGAAAATATGTATAAAAATACACGATCAGTTGTGCTGTTTTTAATTTTTTTTGGTTCTTATTTTTGACACCAATTGGGATTGATTTAAGTACTCGTACATTGGGGATTACTTTTTCTCTGTGTACATAAATAACTACACATGTAAATGCATCCCAGCTTCAAACATGTTTGTAAATTTAATAAATAAAAATATTCCCTTCTCACAAAAAAAGTTTATAAAATAAATACTTCAAATTTAAGTTATTTCAAATTCAAATCAATTTTGTTTGTTGTTAGTTGTTAGTTTCATGTTGCAATAAAAGTTGTTGCCGCAGATTTTGCCGAACTTACATGTAATAACATCGATATATAGTTTTATACATAAAAGTGTATGTAAATAAATTCAACATAAAAAATTTTTACTGAGAACTGAACTGATTGTTTTTTTTTAGTTTATGGTGTGCTTGAAAAAGTCATTGAACTACTGATACTAAATTATAATTAAAACAAGAAGAACAACCTTTTTTATATATTTTATAGCCGAGCGATAAACTGATTAAAGAAAACTTTAATAAATAGAAACAAGAAGGAAATTATTAACCCCACCATGTCACGATAAGGACTAAAAAGTAATTAATTTAAATTGAATTTCAAGCCAACAAAAAAAGTCCAACGTCATGCTGTTATATGTATATTAATTGTAATTTTAAAATTACTATGAACTGCTTTATTATTATTAACATTTGTTAAATTTATACAGGCCAAAGTTCGTAAATGTACGTAATAATGAGAGAAATATTAAATTGACATTGTTAACAAATTTCGAGCAACAAAGGAAAATTTTTAATATCTAAACATTACTTTTTTAGATTTTCAACCGCACTGGCCGAATAGAACAAACGTTGTTTTGGGTAGAGGCCACTAAACCTCGTCGTTATTCATGTGCAAATACTTTTTAGGTAGCTGTCTGTCGAACGTGATTATTGAAATTAAAATTAAAAATTTTTGTATTGGGCTTAAAATGTTGCGTACTTTTGATAGCGCTGTTGCTTGATGTACATTAGGGTGGGTAAATTTTTTTGCGTACTAAGCGTATAGCAAAATCGTAATCTACGGGAAATTCTAAGAACTTTTCCCAAAGAAACCATGGTTCTAAAATCAAAATCGAGCTTCCGGTTTTATAGAGAAAATTTGGTGCTCAGGACTATTGTTATTTTAACATAAACCTCCAAAACCATTATTTGGGTAAATAATTTTCTATAAATGAGGACAGATATAGAAAGCTGAGAAAATTTCCATTAAAATAAGCCCTCTTCCAGCGTTACAGGTCAACTATTCACCAATTGCAATGAATTGCAATGAATATTTCCAAAAAAATAGCATTATTTTCGGATGTCCTGAGCACCAAATTTTCTTTTAAAAAACCGGAAGCTCGATTTTGATTTTAGAACCATGGTTTCTTTGGGAAAAGTTCTTAGAATTTCCCGTAGATTACGATTTTGCTATACGCTTTGTCATGTTTTTCGGTCCCGAACAAATTGACCCACCCTAATGTACATACAGAGGATTTGATGTTTTTAAATTGATGTTGTTAAATTTCTAACGAAATGATTTGCATGTGACATATTAAATTTATAAATAGAATTTAACCTTAAGCTATGGAGGTGGTCCCTAACTTGCCAGTAATCAATTTTTTTTACTTTGCAATTTTCTCTTGCGATCTGAAAGTTTCATTCTCGTTGTTTTTTTCCTATAGTTTTTGTTGTTATTTAGTTGTGTTTTTTGGCTGCATAAACCCTGCGTCGAAAATTTCGAATACAAAAGCGGTGATCCGATGTACACATATAAGAGAGTAATGCATACCCTCTCATATACGAACCTAACCAGGGGCGAATTTTTTGATTATAGAAGCAATGATGTGATGCACACGTGTAAGACGGTAACGCACACCATCTCAATTACAACGTATTATACGAGTACATTTTCGAATGCATTGCCGCATTCCTGGCGTGAACGCCTACCACTTGTACACAAGGTAAGCAGGATAGTGAAGTGTTCGTTCAATAAATATAAATACTCATTACTGTTTCACATACTTTGTAAGTAGGCAGTAGACAGTATATACACAATCTCGCTTACTTCGTGGTGGGAAAGTAGACAGCGCATTAACCACTACTTCACACAAAGTACATTGTAAGCTAGAATTCATTAAATACAAAGTGTGAAAAACTTCATTGAAGAGATGTGATGTGGTATGCAAAGTCCGCCGCTGGGTAGTATGTATACGTTTTCAAAAGTATTGCCGCATTTGTGGAATGAACACCTTCTACTTGAACACAAAGTAAGCGAGATGTTGAGGTGTTCATCCAAAGGCTCAGTATTTCCTAAACTGCATGATAAGCTAGTAGTAGTCAGCTCGTATACAATCTCGCTTACTTTGTGATCACGTGGAAGTCGTCTTGATCACTTCTTCTAATACTTTGTAATCTAACCTGCATTGAGCACAAAGTGAAAAAAAAAAACATCATCGGTATACGGTGTTCGCCGCTGGAGAGTAATACAAAACAAATCGTTAATAAATTTTGACAATAGATTAAGGTGTCACTTGGCAATAAAGCCAACGCAATCAAAGAATTTTTCGAGGTTTCACTTTCAACAAATTTAATTTCTATTACTCGGAAATCGTGCCTCATATGTATGTCCGAGCTAGATAAATGGTCAAGCAGCTCTTGATTGACCGCACCATAAGCCAGTTTGAAAAAGAAGGTGTACGGATGACTTTTAGAAATTATCGGTACTGCTTCTTTTACAAGGATTTTCAATAGGCATGATATGATTTTGAAGTGATCTTTCGTCCATTTGTAATATGTCATGATCTGGCATTTGTTTTTCATTGTATTCAGTAGTATTTACAATTTCATCATGGAGAGATACACGCAAGAACAACGTTGCTGATTTTGCCTTGGAACAACTTGAAAACGATAACGATTTTTTTTAAGAAAATCATCTTATCCGATGGGGCTCACTTTCATCTGTGTGCTGCGGTAAATAAACAAAACTGTCGATTCTGGTGCGATGAAAATCCGCAAATTATTTATGAAAACCCATTACATTCACCAAAATTTACTGTTTGGTGTGGTTTTTGGTATGGTGGAATCATCGGTCCGTACTTCTTTCGAAATGAAGCTTGTAACACGGTTACTGTCGATGGAGAGCGGTATAGATCGGTGATAACCAACTATTTATGGCCGAAATTAGAAGAAGTTGATCTTGACAACATTTGGTTTCAACAAGACGGGGCTACGTGCCGCACATCAAATGCAACAATTGAATTATTGCAAGAAAAGTTTGGAGATTCGATTATTTCAAGAAATTGTGATATTGAATGGCCTCCAAGAAGTTGTGATTTAACACCATTAGACTATTTCTTGTGGGGTTATTTGAAATCATTGGTCTTTCGAAATAAACCAGACTCTCTTCAAGCTTTACAAGTCAATATTAAACGTGCCATTCATGACATACCACTTGATTTAGTGGAAAAAGTGCTCGAAAATTGTGTTCATCGAATTCGTTCCTGCAGAAGAAGTCGTGGAGGTCATTTGAATGACGTTTTATTAAGAACTTAATTGTATGGATTGTACTTCACATTAAATAAAAAACTTTAGAATTTCCTTAACAATAAGAAATTATATCACTCTTATTGGAAACCCTTGTGCAAGACCTTTTCCTGCCATGCCATTTTCACATATTTTTTATACGTGTTGTCATTGCGGGGTATTATTTCCGCTTTAACCTTCTTTAACCTGAGGATCTGAAACACCTTCAAATTAATACCTCTTGAAAGGCCTTCCGGAGAATGTCTCTCAAAAGGCCTTGGAAGAAAGACAATATTGAAGGTTTTTGTATGTACTTTTTGTACCAAATGGTAAAAACATGTAACACTAAAATATTGTTAATATTTATACAGACTAAAATTCGTAAATGTTTATAATCAGATAAATAATAGGTAGACATTGGGTGCGTTCAGCAGACACAGTTTGCTATACAACTGTGTCTCAACAATCTGCTGAAAGCTTTACTACCGAGCGATGAGCAACATGTTGAGTGAGCGCTCACTGTTTTAGGTAGCAAAGAAAAAGTCCGATACATTTCATCAAATTACGATATTTCAGTTCAGTTTGACTTTTGAATCAAATTTCATAATATATTTTTAAATTTTAATTTATTTAAATTCAGAAATATGTAAATATTATAAAATCTTTTTACAAAATAAAATTGAATAATTTTAATTGAAACGTAAAATTTTTTGATATTTTTGACAAAAAAGTGAGCAGATCATTCAGAAAAATTAATCAAATCAAAAGCTGCTACATCTAAACTGTTAGTTGCAGGCTTTTCTGCTGAACGCGCCTATTGTTAACATATTTCGAGCAACAAAGGAAAAATTTAATATTTATACATCCCTTTTGTAGATTTTTCAACAGCACTGGCTGAATAGAAACAAACGTTGTTTTTCGGTAAAAGCCACTAAACCTCGTCAGTATTCATGTGCAAATGCTTTTTCACTACTTGTTAGGTAGCTTCGTTGAACGTGATTACATACTCTATTTATACACAATTACAAATACAAATAGAATACAAGTCGCGTATCTCTACTCAGTGGATGATAGCTGGGGAATTTTTTGTTTTGTTTTTTATTTATTTTTATATATTAAACATTACAGTGCTGCCAGCGAATTACATCCTACAATGCCCAATCTCCTGATTTTTTGTTCTACTTAAGACAAACTTTTTTGGTTTGATTTTTAAACTTAAGAATATTTTTGATAATGTTCGTTTTGAACATAAATTAGCACAGGCCCTTGCTTTTTTGTATATGTATATTAATTGTAATTTCTTAAATTACTACGAACTGTTTATCTTAATATATAAAACCGAATGTGTGTTTGTTTATTTGTTTTTTTCTTCCTTATAGGAGGCCAAACCCTTGGACCGATCTTTCACAGTATTTAACTGGAACTCTCGGATGAATTATTTTCAACCACACCCACTTTTACGCCCACTTTTTTAAATTATGTTACTCCTACCACGTAGTTTTTAACAGATTTTATAATGTAAAGTGAGCCATTTGTGGATCAATTTTCAAAATTCTTTCAGCATATGGAAAAGGAGCATTAAATTTTTTTGTTTTTGAAAATTGTGCGTAGGGGCAGGGTGTCGCAAATGGCCCGACACAATAATTGTTTATCAAATAACTTCGCCATTTTTGAGCCAATTTTTAAAATTCTTTATGCATATGGAAAAGGTCCAGAATATTTTTTTGTTTTTACAAATTGTTTGTTGGATCGAACGGGGGGCGGTAGGGCGGTAGGGCGGTTGCAAATGGCCCGCCACAATAATTGATTATCAAATAACTTCGCCATATTTTGGGCATTTTTTGACCTACGTCGATGATATTTGGTACATATGGTATTGGCATAATTTGGAATACGTACCAGGAGAAAAGTGGATGGGACCACGCTCCTTTTTTAGGAAAACCAAACCCTTGGACCGATCTTCCTGAAATTTTCCCAGCATGTTACTGTGATTCTGGAAGGAATAAGAGGCTATATGAAGTTTTGATTGGACAAAGAGGCGTGACACCGCCCATATAACCCAAAAATTTAAATTGCCATATTTTGGGCATTTTTTGACCTACGTCGATGATATTTAGTACATATGGTATTGGCATAATTTGGAATATGTACCAGGAGAAAAGTGGGTGGGACCACGCCACTTTTTTAGAAAAACAAAACCCTTGGACCGATATTCTTGAAATTTTCACAGCATGTTACTGTGACTCTGGAAGGAATAAAATGTTATATAAAGTTTTGATTGGACAAAGAGGCGTGGCACCGCCTATATAACCCAAAAATTTAAATCGCCATATTTTGGGCATTTTTTGACCTACTTCGATGATATTTAGTACATATGGTATTGGCATAATTTGGAATATGTACCAGGAGAAAAGTGGGTGGAACCAGGCCCCTCTTTAGGAAAACCAAACCCTTGGACCGATCTTCCTGAAATTTTCACAGCATGTTAGTTTGGCTCTGGAAGGAATAATAAGATATATAAAGTTTTGATTGGACAAAGAGGCGTGGCACTGCCCATATAACCCAAAAATTTAAATAGCTATATTTTGGGCATTTTTTGACCTACGTCGATGATATTTGGTACATATGGTATTGGCATAATTTGGAATACGAAAAGTGGGTGGGACCACGCCCCTCTTAAGGAAAATTAAAAATCGTAATATAGTCTTAACTACTGGACCGATCGTCATTAAATTTTCACAATAGGATACATAAATACTTTTAATATTATTTTATAACGAGGGGGGTAGCGAAGCACACCGGGATAGGCTAGTTATTAATATTTGTTAATATTTATACAGGCATTGATTTTCCTATTTTTTACAAATATTGATTTTCTAATAACACGTGCAACTTTCGTCGCATATATTTTTTGGAGATCGAATTTTTCCCACCGAAATATTGTTCAATAAATTAGTCCGCTGTTTATGGGTCGTTTTTATATTATTCGGCCTTATTACGAGTGTCGTTGTCGTGACGAAATTTATAAAATGTGGCAACGTTTGCTAAATGTTTGACATTGAATTCGTTAAATTTCGACTACGACAACGACACTCGTAATAAGGCCGCCTATATATAATGAGACCTTGTGCTTAGTAATTGATGTAAGAAATTTATTTTTCTTATAGACGTTCTTACCTGACAACTTATTCCATGAAAATGAATACAAACTCCTTTTTAAATATTCATAATATAGCTTTTGTTTTTTTTTTTTACTATATTTATTGTTAACTAAATGAGAATCGTTATAATGCAACACTTTCTTTATATATTTTTTATTGTTTTAAATTCATACATACATATGTATATGTAATTATTCAATAAATATTATTTTCATTGTAATCGTTTTCTGCTTGGTTTGTATACCCTTCACCAAAAATGATAAGAAAATGTTGTCATTCCGTATGTTATTTCCACAATATTCAGATGAAACCCATAAAGTAATTACATACATTTTGGATCGGTATAGATAGGGAAATCAAATGAGCCATGTCCGTCTGTCCATCTGTCTGTATGTGAAATCGGTTTTCCGAAGCCACCAGAAGAGTTGAAGACTTGATTCTTGGACTAATGTGTCAAGATTTCTTTTAAAACGATTCGTATTGAAAATCAGCAAAATTAAAAAAAAAATCATACTCAATATATTATTGAGTATGATGACTTTGTGAAGGGTATATAAGATTCGGCCAAGGTACATTTACATACAAAGTACTGTTGATATTAAAACAAATACAATATTGTTTTATTGCTGTTTCTGACTGCTTTTGTCAAAGAATTATATGCCTTTTTTAATTTGATTTTCTGTCAAGATGAAATTGGTACAAGTTTGACAGGAGCACCCTAAATTTATGAAATCAGCTGTTAACACTACCTGGTAAGTAAATACATCTTGAATTCGGCACAGCCGAACATAGAACTCTTCATTGTTTAATTTAATTTTTACTACATACAATAAAAAAAAAGAAGATCGTCGACAATTTTGAGCCCCACAACAACAATTTTTTGTATCCACAAGCAATTAGCACAGCAACACAGACAGCACATGATGTGACAGGTTAACTATGGTGTCGTGGAAAACAAAACATCCAATTATCAGAGTTTTTCCTTACAAATTTAATTACAGGTCATCCATTATACACATACACATTCAAGAAACAATATTCAGTCATTCATACGAGTATAACGAATGACAACAGGACCTCCTCCTCCATTTAGTATAATTTCAATTTACTTCCATTGTGGTTTACTTTTGTTCGTATTTCTTTCTTTTTTTGTTCTAGGAAAGCATCTCTCCCAAAGAAGTTCAAAAATGTCACTTCAATATTGAATCTCATCACATACGAGTACATACATGCAATACACACATACAGACTTACTCGTATGTATGTATATCTTCTAGTGGCTTAACTTGTGTTTTTTCTTGTATGTATGTGACTTTAGGACTCTTTTATTATGTCTTAGTCTGCCCATGGCTTTACTTATTTGAAAAAATATTATTCGTATTCTTATTCATATCTAATTATAGTCTTTATTTCTTTCAATCTTTCTATTTTTATTTTTTGCTTTTGTTCTTCTTTAATGTTTGTTTAAACCATCTTTTTCAATTTTTGTTAGAATTTATCACAGCAATTGTCGTCTTGGCGAAGCACTATGTGTGTTGTAGCCCGTTATAGTGGTAGGAAAATTCATTGAAGGTGATGCAGTAACAATCGTTTGTCTAGCTGTTTCATAGAGAGGTATGCCGACGGCGCTACTTCCACTTAGCTCCCGATAACCCTGATCTTTGGTACTGCTATTTTTGTTGTTATCGTCCTTGTTGTCATGTTGATTGAAGCTGGTGCGTCGTGTCACCAGCATATTGCCAGCCGTACGATGTGTTGCGTTGTAGGGTGGTGGAGGAGGTTGACGGTATTCGTAAGAATTGGTTGTATCGGTGGGTGTCACTGTGGTTGTGGCACTGCATACGGTTCGCTGTGGCAAAAATAATGATTGAGTTTGCCTACTGGGAATTTGGGGTTGTAGCGCATCTGTGCTGTCTGGTGTACCAGTCACAGTTATAGAATTACTACCAGTGGCCATAGAAGACTGTATGGTTGGAGCATCACGTTTTATTGTATTTAATTTTTCATGACTTTTTGTCGGTTTTTTCGTTATTGTACCAAATTTAGCTTGTAAATACTCTTGAGCACTGCTGTTATATTTATTGCGACTAGATGTATTAACTGGCATTATTGTATTGGCCATAAACATTTGTTGGTCCTCCATCATATTAATTGTATTGGTAGTTGAGGTTGAGCCTGGTGTTATAACCGGACTGTACAGTTGTTCTCCCTGTTGTTGATGATTGCTGTTGGTTTTATTTCCTGCATGAGCTGGCAACAAATCTGGCTGAAAGTCAACTGATGTTGTTGCATTAATATTATTACTGTTACGAACTATGTTCAGTTGACCTGTTGTAATTACAGATGCACTATTGACTTCCAGTTGTGCTCGACTATGTGGATATATTATGTGGAGCATGTCTGTAAGGACCATACAAAAAAACAGAGAAAGAAGACAAAGAAGAAAATAAAGTTTTGTTAATTTATATCTGTTAAGAGAACAAAACGAGCAAAGTGTACTTAAAAATGTAGCGAGGAAAAGAAATTTTATTATTATTATAATTTTTTTTTTGTTTAAAGTTATTTTATTGTGCAAGAAATACTATTAAACGACGAGTCTTGGAAGCCACTTTATTGCTGCGAAATTTAGTAGCATCGGCTATTACTAAACGTTTTTACAAATTTTGCTAATAATGTGTGATTCTTGAAAAGCTTTTATGTAAAATTAAAGTTAGGCTTATGCACACGAAATCATTCATAAGGAAGTGTCCGAAATTTAGTTTATCACACATTATTTTGGCATAGTTTTTTTTCGATTGATTCAATTGGTTGTGGGTCTCTAATGTAAATGTATAAATTGCATTATTATCTTCTAAAAGGATTAATTATTTTTAACAACTCATTTCCCGATTTCCTTTTAGGTTTATATAATTTATGGGGGGGAAAAAAAACGATGCGTTATTCCAGGAGAATATATGAAAAAAAACTAAATCATTTTCTCTTTGCAGGGGAGGCCACACGCATATGTCCAATCTGTACGCTCTTTTCTGGGAAGCATTAAGCACGAATTCAAGTTGCTTATTTAATTAACTTCATAAATTGTCCAATATTATTTTTTCATTATATGTGGAAGGTGCCACGCCCTCTCATATTTATCTGACAATTTTCTTTTTCAGAATAATGCACTAAATCAACGAATTAACTCCCAACAAAATCTCAAGTCATTTACTTTATTAGTTCCAATGATGTATTGCAATTATTATGTGGAAGAAGCCACACCCCTTTCTTCACTCTTTAATAAATTTTCGGTTAAAACCAACATAAAATGGGCAACACGTACACTATTTAGAATTTTATCTGTATTATTTGCATAATATTCATCACATTAAAACATCCCCTGCATAGGAAATACCACGCCTACTTCAATATATGAAAAAAATTACAACCCTAATGTTCCTTCCGGACCATCTCAAATAAAGTGTGAAAATTTCTAAAAGATTATTTCGGTGGTTTAGAGAAGTTCATAGATTTCAAGCAGACGAACAAACAATCATTCACTTTCATATTTTAACAATAACGGTACAGTTACAGTGTGGAAGTATTTATTTACAAAAAATCTTATTTCATACTTTTAAATCTTTCGCTTTAGTAAAACTTACCATCATTGCTCTGCACGTGATAATTCATTTCCATATGACCCAACTGTACTCCACAGTTGCTACCCACAATTCCATTACCATCTTGCTCCATTAAAGGTGAATTACCAGAACCGAGGCTACCAGCACCGCTACCAGTACCAATACCCATTCCACCACCACCACCACCGCCATTGTGTTTCACCATTTCACTATATTTTTCTTTAATCAAAGTAGTTCCACCGTTTATCGTAGTCTGTTGCAGATGATGATGACGATGATGATGCTTCTTGTATTTTAACGTATCATCGACAACACCCAACATTACATCTGTTTTGCCAGTCATCGTAGTTGTACCATGATTAGCGACGACAGTGCCATGAGCGTTCAAAGAATCATTGCCACTTAAATCAAGATGATGATGACGACGCTGACGAGCTGATGTGGATGCAATAAAACGTTTATATATGCAACAGGTAACCATGGCCAAAAATACAGAAACACTTAAAAGACCCAAGGCCATTAATGATATTACGGCTGCTAGATTACCCTGCAACATTTCACGAGCTCCAGCTTTCTGTATGACTAAACTCATATGTACACTGTCCTTACCACCGGCATTTTCAGCAATACAACTGTAAGTGCCCTCATCGGACTTCTCCGCGCCCAATATGGTAAGGCGTGATATAAAGACATTGCGGCCAAATTCTTTTTCCTTGGTAAAATCATCCTGAATTATTTGTATGTGCACTCTTTGCTTTGATAATGATGATGATGATGACAATGATGGCGATGATGGTGCAACCAACTGGCCAGTTGCTCTTTTATGAATGGATTGACTACCATAGTCCCAGGATATGTGAGTATTGGCAGAAGCATGTACTCTACACACTAGAGTGACATTTTCTTTGGAGGTATTAATGGAAGCACCTTTGGCGGGGAAGATGATACGTGGCTTACAGGCAAAAGCTTCAGGCTGATCTTCGATCCAAAGCATGCCTCTTAATTGGCTTGGATAGTAGCAGGCGGTGGGCGGGGTATATAAATTACGTGTTAACACAAAATCACGAAATATCTGCAACTCGCAGGTACAATTCCACGGATTACCATCCAACGATAATGCCGTCAATCGCTTAACAGACTCGAAGCTTTCTTTGTTTAAGAAACTCAAACGATTGTTATTCAAATAAATCTGCGATAGGAGCGGCACATTAACAAACACCAGATTTGCTATCTTAGCCAAACGGTTATCCTTCAATTCCACTTTATGCAGATATTTGAGATTTTGAAAGATGCCGTTCTCCAACGACTCCAGCTGATTACCATTTAGGATTATCGCTCGTACCTTAACTAAACGAGCAAAAACATTCACCTGCAGCACATGGATCATATTGTTGGACAAATCCAATTCTATTAAAATCTCTAGTTGCCTAAAACTGCGCGGGTCTATATGTTGAAGGGTGCTGTTACGTATATATAATTTGTGTAGATTGGTAAGATCAGCATTGAGAAAAGCATTCTCTTCCAAGTAGACAATTCGATTTAGAGATAAATCTAAAACTTGTATCTCATTGCTTAGGTTTTCGGGAACAGAGACAAGTGATAGATTCTTGCAATCGGACGTCTTTTTACCCGAATTCCATTTGCAGTGACATTCGCCGCAATCCATTAGCCAATCTGCTCTGGCATGTGTTGGCATGTTGCACAATAAAGTGAGTAAAACTAATTGGCACAGTAGCACAAACTGTGAATTATGTTTAAAAAATGGTAAAACTTGTGCAAATCTTAACAATTGTGAATGTTGTTGCTGTCGTGTTTCTGTATCGAATGATTTCCAGTTGTGTTGCTGTTGGAGCTTTTGATTCTTTTTTGGTCTTGTGTTCGCAGATGTTTGTTGTAGTTGAGGTTGATGATGTTGTTGTTGTCGTTGCTGTTGCTGATGCTGTTTACACTGTATTTTATTGCTCTTGTTTTTCATGATTTCCTCTGAGGTTTTATCACTCTTATGATCACATCAGACACGTTGACAATTTTTGCCAGCGTTGCGCGACGCGTAATTGGAGTTGTAGCGCTGCTTCTAATTCTGTTGTCAACTGTTGTTGCTGTTGTTGCTGTTGTTTTTCTATATACTCGTTTTGTTTTCGTAGAAATATTTTTATTGGGTTCTGTTGTAATTTCATTTAATCGTTGTCTATTGTTCCAGATTCTAGTAGCGTTTGCAATTGCTGCTACACACTTCCTTGGATGATTTGTTATTCGCTTCATAGAAATTGTGTTGATAAAAGTTTGGTTACGTTGTACAATCTTGATGTTATTACTTTTTTTTTTTTGGTTTTATTTTTTTCTGTTGTTATCTCCCACCTACAACAAGTCAGAGAGAATTTGATGTTGTCACCCTAGTGGCTTCAACAGTATGTTGCTTTGGCTTTTCAATCGTTTAATTTTACAATTTTATTGTTGGCACACTGACAGCAATCATCACAGCAGCATAGAATTTCATCAGGCTAAAATAAAATTAAAATATGGGCTTTTGTTACTTTATGGTTGTTGCTTTATTGTTTTAAACATAAATTGTATTTTTTTTTTTTTTTTGTTAGAAACTTTTTAATAAATTTAGACAATTTTGCTAAAGTTTTTTGGTACAAGACAGCAGAACAATACTATTTGTACTTGCAAACATATGTACATACATACGTATAAATAATACAAGTAGCACAACAATATCTCATGTGGCATTGTCGAAAATTTTAAAATATTATAATAATGAAAAAGGAATTTTGAAAGAATTTCCTACGTCCCACGTAAAATTTAATTGATAATCATGAATACTCATGAGGAACTCACGCTAAGCATGACATTGCCGGTAGGGTACGTACTACTTATGCACTGCATTGTGCCAGAACTTAGGAAAAGGGATAGAATAGAGAAGATAGACGGTGCAAATGTAGAAGATGATTTAATTCCTTTACAACTCTGCTAATGCAGCACCTCTGGTTTTGAGTGGAGACGTATTAAATTTTTGAAGCTGTCTGAACAGTAAGTTTTTTAATTGTTTTAGTTCGTTGACCCCGACTGCCACTAGCAAAATAAAAATTCTACCAAAACTCTCATCAAAATCTACAAAATTTGCCAAGACTTACATTTCCTTATTATACCCTTCAGCAAAAATGGTAAGGGTATTTATAGGTTTGTCATTACGCGTTTAATTTCCACAATATTTATATGAGGTCCTTATTGATAGCGAAGTTGAATGTGCAATGTCCATCTATCCGTCTTTATGAACGTGCAATCGATTTTCCGAAGACACTAGAAGAGGTAGAGACTTGGGTCTTGCGCTAAAATGTAAGGATTTTTCTTAAGATTAGAGTTTTTCTTTTCCCGGACTTTTTCATTTTCCGGGAAAGCGGGACTCGTTTTGCGATTTCCCGGGATCCCGGGAATTCCCGAAAAATATAAAGATTGAGAACGATTTTTTAAGAAAGTCTATTTGATTTGAAATCAATCCGTTCCGTACTTACATTTGTATAAACAAAAAAATAATAAAAATTCCTTTTCTAATGAAAACTGTTGGTTTTTCAAAGTATGTATGTAATTCTATATAATTAAAAAAAATCAAATTCATGAGATCAAACTATTTTATGTAGGTATGTTAAAAAATAAACAAGTTCAGTTTTTTTTAAAAGCATAACGTTAACAAAAACATTTAAAATTAAGAATAAATATAAAAAATCCTACATGTTAGTACATATAAGGTAAATACTTAATGTGTGTATAAAGGTAAAAAAAAATATGTATAAATATTAGTCTTTGGTTTTCAAGTGTGTTTTTAAAACACATAAAGCAATAATGGATTCATCTGAAAGAGTATTTCGAAGTTTATTAACTAAATGTCCGTCCTATCAGAGAAAACACTCGTTCACTTTCAACAGAAGTTGGTCGTATTGTTAAAAGAGCATCAAAGAATTTTTGAAAGTTTTCTGTTTTTTTACCAGATTCTTCAAAAAATTTTAAGTCCTTTTTAATGGAACATTTTAATGGCTCTGATTTTTTTTTTTGTGTTTCATTTACATTACTCGTACATATTGCATCATTTAATTTTTCCGCAAAAGTCTTTTCCTCTACAATGTCGCTTTCATCGCTGCTTTCAATTTTTTAAAAAGACGGCTGTAAAGTTGTACTGCATATAAAAAAACAAAACTTTTTGAAGCATTTGGGAAAAAACTGTTGTCGTTATATTCATCATTTAAGAAATCAGTACCCGTGTTCTGTAACTCCCGCTACGAGAAACTTTTCGATTGAAACGTGCAAAATGAAACAAAAATGTCATAAATTGAAACAAATAGTCGATTTTCTCACTAAACTGAACCTGTAAGTTTTTTTTTTGTGAGTAACAACTGTCACGTAAGAAAATTACTCGCAAATTTACAGAAATACTGTGTCTGTAAAACTTTTGCGGAAAAAGTTCTCACTTTGAACTCACAACAAAAAACGCGGTGAGTTAACATCTTAACAATGTTATTCGAAATAAAATTAATAAACAAAATGGTATTTCAAGGTTAACTAATTATTGTTTAATTATTATTTTATTTTTATACTCGTAATATTAGAAAAATGATTAAAAATGTTTTTAATAGAAAGTGCTTCCAAAACTATTTTGCAAATAACAATCATTAAAGCCGAAGTACACATTATTTTGTATAGCCGATGGTAGTATATTTGACGCCGCCGTTTATATTCTTCTACTTTAGTGTATTTTGGTCGCCGTCGAAGATTGTTTTGGCTAGCATTCTTATAGCCTTTAAATTTTATTATTATTTATCGACAGTGAGCTACAATATTTTCTGGCATTTCTAACGTAACGACGTAAGCATTTTTGGAAGTTTTCGACATGAATTACAGATTAATTTTTTTCTCACTTTTCGAGAAACGATGGAATAATTTGTTTCACTTATTTTTGCCACTAGAACTTCTCACTAAAGTTACAGAACATGGGTACAGGGTTTTTCAAAATTTTAATTAGGATATACAGTTTGGAATGTCTTCTTTCTTCTATTCTATTTTTGAGGGATTCAAACATTGATTGTCCAACAGACGTATGAAGATTTGCGAATTGTTTCAATAATGTATTAACTATAATATCAGCTGTTAATAAATTCATATTACGACGACAAATTGCCTCTACAGCTAATTTCATTGGGCTTAATATGTTCAGCAAGTTTTTTAAAATACTAACGTTATCTTCGATCCATAACTCACCCATTTTAAAATCAATAAGTCATTTCTTAATTGAATTTTCTCAGTGTAAATGTGTTTGTATGTAGAACTTATATTATAAAGTACAATAATTATGAATGATGCTAGAATAAGTGAGGAATGTCTATGATTGCAAATAATACTCCTACAATATTTACCTTGTAAACTCAACTATATAAACTTTTTTTAATAAAAGCTTTAAACAAACATATAACTAAACTTAAAGTATCGACCCGTCCAAGGAATTCCCGTGAAAAACTCTACTTAAGATGTTTCGTATTGAAAATCAGCAAAAATAAAATATGGATTCTGATATTGGATTAAATATACAAATAAATGAAGATATACATATGTATACTATATATCCCTTTCAGAAATAAATTTATAAATACATTACGGTGTCCCAGTGTTGAATATGGAATCTTTCGATTATAATTCAACACACGAACCATCTTGCTACTGGGGCTTGTTAGTGTTATGTGTATATTAAATTAATAATAACTTTTTGATCACTGATGGATGGAAAATTGTAAAATATATTAAACAGTCTGTATTTTTTGTATGTATGTATTTATCGAAAAGACTGTGTATGTAATTCATTCTAATTATATGTAAGTATGTATAGTACGAGTACATATGTACATATATAGATATGCATACTCGTATGTGAATAATTGTATAAGAAAGGAAATCCTGTATTATATTCAATGAATTATACATTTACGGCTTAGTGAAGGGTATATAAGATCCGGCACGTCAGAATATAGCACTCTTACTTGTTTTTAATCTAGTTTTTAGTCCGAAGTTTACAAAATACATAAAAATTTTGCCTACCGACAAACCACCAAACGCTTCATATAATAAAAAAAAAATCTACCAATTATGGTCTGATCAGACCAAAATGGCAGCCCTGCTCAAAAGTAAAAAATATTCTTAATATAAAATTGAAAACATTAATGTCGATTTTCTAAAAGCGTGAAGTGCTCTGTACCAAGGCGAATTCATTACAAGGTGGCCTTTTTAGCCAACGTCATTATCAGCTGTGCAAACCTGAACTGTCAAAAATTTCCTTATGATGCGAAGTTAGGTTAGCTTTCCTTAAGTATTTCGAATTCGCCCTGCTCTGTACTAAATTGTTACACTAACTCTGCATTAAGAAATTTTAACGCTTGATAAAGAACAAAAGAAGAGAAGGAAGAGGTCAGTAGCAGCGTTGTCAACTTTGAAATTTCAAAAGGCACCAAAATGGAGAAAAAAACGCGCTATTTAACAAAAAACGCACCAAGTTCAGATTTTTTTTATTGAAAATTTTTATTGTATTAATTTTGCGTCTTTACAACATTTAACTTTAGTCCAAAATTCTAATGTTGATATAATATTGTGCCAATGGATGAAGTGAATCATTCTCCACCCTTTTTCAATACTAGATAATATTTCGACATCTTATTCAAATTTTACTGCTAATGGCATGATATCACATTTGCAATGGGATAAAACATTTTGTACAATGCTGGTTGTTGATGTTGTTTGAAGCTAAATGGGCTTAAATCTGCAATGCGTTTCCGTGTTCCAGCATGCCAAACAAGGTTGGATATTTAGGCGTGATATCGCATTTGCAATAAAAACATCTTGCTTTTGTGTTATTATTTGGTCAAGGC
The DNA here is from genome assembly GCA_947311025.1 of Lypha dubia. Classification (NCBI taxonomy): domain Eukaryota; kingdom Metazoa; phylum Arthropoda; class Insecta; order Diptera; family Tachinidae; genus Lypha; species Lypha dubia. Next base: position 66,387,495 of record OX371262.1, on the reverse strand, counting down.
CGAATCCATTGCTTAAACTCACATTGTGATTTCGCTTATGATCTCCTTTTTTAGACTCCATATAAATTTTATTAATTTTAGTGTTACAATCCTTTATATAAACTTTTACGCATTTTATGAAAAACGAACAATGATCGGAAGTCTCAAGAATACTTTGTTTTTGCTAAGCTCTTTAACAGACTTGACAACAACTTTTACGACAAAAAACAATTATATACTCTGAAAATCTAAAAGGGACAACACATTTCTTATAATGAAATGTTACAAATTATCTATAACAACAAGACGGTTTAACGGTTTTTGTGAATGCGTTTTGGTACCTCTAAAACATCATTAATGGTTGCTCTTATTATGGTCTGTAAAATTGAATGTAAAAATTGTACACAAATTGAATGAAATGGTATTGAAACAGTTGTATATTTTGTACAAAATTCTTTTTTCTCATACTGAAACAAAAAATTGTGTTTAATACAGGGTGGCCCAGAAAGACCGAAGTGGTGTGAATTCCTTATAACTTTTTTATTATAATTTTTTTTTTCTTTTCTTTTCAGTATTTTGTAAAGAAGACTTGGATAATTTATAATGGAGCAATACACAATTGAACAACGTGCCCAAATTGTTGAAATTTACTTTTCAAATCAACGGTCCATTGTGTTGACTCAGCGTGCATACCGTCGTCAATTTAATGTGCGGGTTGCACCCTCTCAGTCAACAATAAACCGTCTGGTTGCAAATTTTCGAGAACAAGGAGCAGTAAGGAACCTTCCTGGTCCCGGCAGACACCGAACTGTCCACACGGCTGACAATATTCAAGTGGTACAGGAGAGTATTCGGGAGGATCCAGAAACATCAACCAGAAGACGTTCGTCACAACTGGGCCTCTCAAGAACGTCGCTGCAGCGAATTTTGCACACCATAGGATTGTTTCCATACAAAATTCAACTTGTCCAAGAATTGAAACCAACAGATTACCAGCAACGACTTGACTATGCAATTTATTTCCAGCAAAAAGCACAAGAGAATCCAAATTTTATTCATAACTTAATAATGAGTGACGAAGCCCATTTTCAATTAAATGGGTTCGTTAACAAGCAAAACTGTAGGATATGGGCTACGGAAAACCCGAGAGTACTTCATCAACGACAATTGCACCCAGTTAAGTGTACCGTTTGGTGCGGTGTTTCTTCAGAAAGGATCATTGGCCCATTTTTTTTTGAAAATGAACAAGGTGTCGCCATTTCCGTCAATGGTGATCGATATCGGGCCATGTTGCAAAATTTTGTAAGGCCAGCCGTGGAAAACCATCCGCAAATATGGTTCCAGCAGGATGGAGCCACAGCGCACACTGCGAGGGCCACAATGACTCTTTTACGCGACATCTTTGGTGAAAGAATAATTTCTCGTAACAGCAATTTTAATTGGCCTCCGCGTTCCCCGGATTTAACCGCTCCAGACTGTTTTCTTTGGGGCTATTTAAAAGGAAAAGTTTATGTTAATAAGCCTAGGACTATTGAGGAGTTAAAAACCAATATTCGAGAAGAAATTAACAACATACCACCGGAAGTTTTGCGAAAGGTCATGGAAAATGTGTTGGAAAGAGCACATTTGTGCGAAGCAGAATATGGCCACCACTTGCGGGATATCATTTTTAATAACTAATCCAAAAATATTCCCCATAAATTTAATGTATTTAAAAAAAAAAAAATTAAAAAAATATCTCTTAAATAAAAAGTTATAAGCAATTCACACCACTTCGGTCTTTCTGGGCCACCCTGTATTATTTGGAGCCACCCAAAATTAAAAAAAACGCACCAAAATTAAAGAAAAAGCGCACCACGCACTAACTCAGATATTTTTCGCACAAAACATTTAGAAAAGCACCAAAAAAGGTGCGAAACGCACCAAGTTGACAACGCATTGTAAGGTATTTTGTTTTCCCGTTTGACAGTTCACAGTTCTCATTTATTTTTAATATGTGCCAAGTCATGCAAATGCACCATTAAATAGTTGTAGTTGTGGTTGTTGTATGTATGTATGTAGAAAAAAAATTACTTAAATGTAGAATATCAGACTTAAAACGGGACAGGAGGTAACAGCTTGACGATTTTAAATCACTAAGTTTTTTAATAATTTTTCTTTAAAACTAACTGTGTGAAAAAAGTATGCCAAAGATTTCAAAGTTTTTATTTATTTAATTTTTCAAAACAAATTACCTCTTTTCTTTTAACAGGCCATCCACACCAGCAATAAGTTTGGCAATTATTGCCGTGGCAACCGTCAAATTTGATTGCCGACACAAGATATTTGCGTGTGGACCGCACGAATATGTGTTCAAGCACATGTTTAGCAACAATTGCTAAAAGATATTGCTGAGCAATTATCTCTGAACACATGCTGTCAAATTCAATTATGATTTCTATGAAAATTGTTTTTTATGGGCAAATAGAATAAAAAAAATTAAAAATCAAATGTATAAATAAATGAAAACCAGAAAAAAGTGAAACATTTTTAAAATAAAAGAAAAAGCGCACCACGCACTAACTCAGATATTTTTCGCACAAAACATTTAGAAAAGCACCAAAAAAGGTGCGAAACGCACCAAGTTGACAACGCATTGTAAGGTATTTTGTTTTCCCGTTTGACAGTTCACAGTTCTCATTTATTTTTAATATGTGCCAAGTCATGCAAATGCACCATTAAATAGTTGTAGTTGTGGTTGTTGTATGTATGTATGTAGAAAAAAAATTACTTAAATGTAGAATATCAGACTTAAAACGGGACAGGAGGGAACAGCTTGACGATTTTAAATCACTAAGTTTTTTAATAATTTTTCTTTAAAACTCTGCAATAAAATTATCACGCACACTTAAAATGATTTGTTCTTTATTTGGTTTTGCAATAAAATTAATTACTTTACTTAGAAGATCCTACAAAATTTACGAATTTATGGGCGCTGTATTTTTTGCGGATTATATTTAAATTTTGCTTTTAGATCAATAATTGCTAACGAACTTGCTCCAGGCATTTTTACGATATATTTACAAAAACTTTAACTTCAATTCGAAGATTTATTATATTTTTGTGATAAATTTCTTAAATATACAAAAAAAAAAAATTTTTTTTGTAAAGAAAAAAAATCAGCTGTTTTCTCGTGATTTAGAACAATGAAATCACCACTAAAAATGAAAAATCTCGTGCTTTTCAGAACAACTTAATATCACTTCCGTGATTTTAAAATAGTTCATGGTTTGATATCACCGTGATTTCAGAAAATGCCTGTATGGTGGATTGTCGATCTGCCGTTGGTTATACTATGATGTACTCGAATATTTTTTAAAGTAGACACGCAACATCTCTACTGAAATTTTGTTTTCTAAATGTAAAACATTTTAAATAAATCCATCCATTTATTAATCTAACTTGTGCAGGAGGATTCCTGACTGAATTTGGCAAATGGGATGTTATTTTTAAAAACGTGTTAGTATGAGTGAATTTGTAAGTTTGCTTTTGCTATGTCATTGTTGATATTATAAATGTGTTGTAAAATAGAATGAATATTCTCTTTTTTTTTTGTCTCACCAAAGATAAAGCAAATAGAACTTCAATAGAAATTAGTTTTAAAAGTTCCTACACGAGTATGTGTGGTTTTGAGTCTATTGTAAAATGAAAATAAGACCCGTATTTGCTGAAAAATATAAATTAGAGAAATGCAAATGACACACAATGAACAACAAAAAAAAATTGTTATATAATATTTTTAAATTATTTTTTTATTGTTTATTTTCAGTGGCTGCAAATGTCATATATTAATTTGGTTTTTTCTAATGTGTATACATATCATACATGCATACATACATAAAAACATAGTATTTATGTGAGTTTATATACATATTTTGCGTTCTAAATAGTCCTAAACGAATATACATACATATTTTTCATATTTGTTTATACTACAGTTTTTGTCCTTCTTTTTGTCTTTAGTTTGACAAAAATTATTATATTTTAATTTTTACTTAACTTAAATATGTATGTACATACATACATACATATGTATGTATATATGTGTTTTCTGTAATCGTGTTGTCTTATCGATTTATTTCTAATCAATTCATCTAACTGTGTGAAAAAAGTATGCCAAAGATTTCAAAGTTTTTATTTATTTAATTTTTCAAAACAAATTACCTCTTTTCTTTTAACAGGCCATCCACACCAGCAATAAGTTTGGCAATTATTGCCGTGGCAACCGTCAAATTTGATTGCCGACACAAGATATTTGCGTGTGGACCGCACGAATATGTGTTCAAGCACATGTTTAGCAACAATTGCTAAAAGATATTGCTGAGCAATTATCTCTGAACACATGCTGTCAAATTCAATTATGATTTCTATGAAAATTGTTTTTTATGGGCAAATAGAATAAAAAAAATTAAAAATCAAATGTATAAATAAATGAAAACCAGAAAAAAGTGAAACATTTTTAAAATAAACATTCATACTATTGATAATGCTGATTTTTTTTTTTACAATTAAGCCCGTAATTAAAATTTACAATACAAATAATATACAACCTTCTTCAGTAAAATTTTCATATTTGTTTTCTAAGATATCTACGATTTCCCTACCACAAATATATATTTGAACACTGTCAATTTGACGTCTTAATTCTGCCGACGTTATTGCTTGTATTAAGACACATGAAATTGCTGGTCTGGACGGGGGGTAAAGTAGTTTTTGTAAGGATGAAATTTCTCACATATATGTATATTTAGGAAAAAATTTTATGAAAAGCATTGAGAAAAAATTTTCATATTCGTCACTTTTTCTACATTAGCATTTTAATAAATAACCAATTAAAAAATTAAATTTTTAGATGCTGTTAAATATTTGAAATAAAATAAAAGTTAAAAGACTCTGCCAAGTATTGAACACGTGCCAAGAGTATTCCATACCAAGTGTTTTAATCACCAGAAAACAAATTAGTTGTTTGTTATCAGTAAGTTGTTGGATATTTAGCATACATGGTATTAAAACGTCCGTTTTTCCATACGGATTCGATATGGTCGAAAATATCGAACAGTCAACTTTGTGCAATGCAAAATAAGAAAATATTTCTTTGTCTGTTCAATTATTAGGAGCTTTTATAATTAACAAATTGCATGTAAAACGAACACAATTTAGAATTGTTACCCTTTTTTTTATAAAAAAAAGTAGCTTAGACCTGACGTTCATCGCAACACCATAAAGTTTTTGCGATAGAAAGATAAATAAAACTTTAACTTGGTTTAAAAAATTTTCGTTTTATTTAAAACTAATTAGTTGTAATTATTCTGATAATAATCAAATCATTCTAGTGTCTAATTCTTCAGTAGCATTTATTAACAGAAAACTTAAATTTCCTCTTTGTGGGACGTGCCACAATATGTACAATTCTTACGCTCGTTTTTTTTTTTGTTTTTGATGGCAATAAACAAAATTTTAAGCTTCTTAATTAAGTAGCTTTTATATAATTTTTCATTATATGTGAATTTAATTCTGACTATTTTTTTTTTTAGAATAAAAATTTCAATCCACTGATTAACTCCTAAATCTAAGGTCATTTATATTACTAGTTCCTAAGATATAATATAGGAGGTGCCACGCCCACTTGTGGAATTATTGATACTATTTCTTTCAAGCCAATGTAAAAAGGACAGAGCGCACGAAATGTTAATTTATTTTTGGTGCATTAGTTCCAGATAAATAATCAAATAAAATTCTCCTTTAAATTAGAAGTGCCACGACCAATAATATTTTTCTTACAAATATTTTCTAGAGTGATGTGGAGTAAATCCTACAAAATTTCAGGTCTTTTACTTTGTTCGCTCTTAAGTTACATATATCAAAATTATTACGTAGGAAGTGGCACGCCCACTTGTATAATATCTAATACTTTGGCCATAACTTTGCTCCTCTTGATCATAATATAATGAAACTTAAAACATAAGGTCTCCCCACAGAGATGACCTCACAGGTTAAATTTGTAAAAGCTTCCCGAGATATTAAGGTGTGAAAAGTCCATATTTTAGTACATATTCACTCACTCACTCACTGAGTCACTCGTCAATATTATTGGACACTTCCAGTATAGATAGAAAGCTGAAACTCGGTACACTGGTAGGTCTTGGTGAGAAATTAACCAGAATAATCTAAAAACGGGAACTTTCCACCCGGGGGACTATGGAGCCCCTTCTTTGTATGGGGCACTTCCAGTATAGCTAGAAAGCTGAAATTTGGTACACAGGTAGGTGCTGATGAGAAATTAACGAAAATGATATTTAGCGGGTACTTTTCATCTAAGGCGACTATGGTGCCGCTTCTTTGAATAGGGCACTTCCAGTATAGCTAGAAAGCTGAAATTTCCTCCCCATGTAGGCACAGATAAGCAATACATATCAATATTTATAAAAAAAACAACTTAGAAAAAAGAAGTGAGATCCGAACAAAAACACAAATGTGAAAATAAGGTCAAGTTCCTATCCAAAATATTTCGGCCGTAAAAAGTACTGAGATCAAAATAAGGACCAAGTTTTTGATAGGTAAAATTCCATCTCATTTCTAGGCAACCTGTAAGCGTGACAATATTTTTTTGCATTTCTAATATGGGAAAGAATTCTTGGAATCTTGGATAAGGATTGTTTTTTTTTTGGTGCCAAAAATAACGGAAATTGGGTAAAAAAATTGTGAATAACAAGTTTTCTTCTTGATTTTTATATATTTTCCTTCTTGATAAAATTAAAAAGATTTATCATATGAAAATTATAAGGAATCTCTTCGGAAAAATCTTCGCTTCTTTCTGCTGGGATACCCTTTATCCTAAAAACGTTTCATAGAGAAAATCCTCTTGATTCTATTAGGCAGTTTTGGCTCTGTGCAATATACAATGGGCTATGCACACAAAATTTCAAGTGTTTAGCTGCAATAGTTCCATAAATATCCCACGCCCACTTTTTATACATACATAGAAAAAGCTATTTAGGGGCTGTGAACATCCCTATTTTTCCATCCCGACTTATCGCAAGTACACTGTGAAAATTTCGGAATGGTTGGTTCACTGGCTTAGGAGTCAATAGCCTTCAAGCAGATCACAGCAGATAAACATTTTTACATATTTATAGATACATATGTTTAGATGTGACGATTCTATTTTTTAATATACGATTTTTTATCAAATAATGATTTTCTTCCCACTGCTTCTTGCAACGCTGCGTGATAGAAAAAACTTTTCTCTCTCTAATATTGAAAACCGTAAGTTTTCGCAATTAAATTTCATATAAAAAGTAATAATATTAAATCTGCAACTATTTAGGAATAAACAAACTAAAAAATAAAACATGTCAATGAGAATGAGAATGAAAAGTAAGTAATATTATCAGGCTCAAGTTCAGTTTTATTGAATTAATGAAAATTCAAAATTATTAAGAGTTTTTTTTGTGTTGGAAAATATTATTATTTAAAAAACTTTACTTAAAAAACTCTTAGTAATTTTGAATTGTCATTAATTCAATAAAACTGAACTTGAGCCTGATAATATTACTTTTCATATGTAAATCAATATAAGTTCAAATAATAATTACGTTTATTCGTAATAATAATAATATAGAATGAGAATAATTTTCGCGTATACAAAATACATAATTAGCTTTATCGATATTTTATTTATATCTTGACAAATACGTATACGTGGGCGCAGTGCAGTGGTGTAGAAAATAACTGCTGTTCAAATTATCATCTTCATTAAAGAAAAATTTCAATCCCTAGGTTGAGAAAAGCAAACTGGAACGAACCTGAACAAAATTATTCATTAAAAACAGTTCAACTTTAATAATAAAAGAACAAAAAAAAAAAAAAACAAAAACAACTTTATTTTCCTCATTATAACGAACAATATAAAAACATCATATAATCCACCTAAAGAAATTCTAATTGCTTTTTTCCTAAGCATTTGATTTATGACATTCATAAATCATTTCAACCAACCAAAAGATACAGCAAGAAGTACAAGAACAAAACAAAGAATATATATAAATGGAAAGAAAGCATTGCAACATCGTAATAAATTTGGAAAACAAAATTTATTTTTATTTATTTGCGTATAGCACATTCATACACACGAGTATGTCTTATTACAAGATTGAAAACTTTTCTTATGTTTTAATTCCCTAAACGTGTTTCATGTTTTTTTGGGTACACTGAGTTCGCATAAATTTGGCAAATTAAAACAAAAGTAAGATATTTTAAATATTTGTTTTTTTTTTTTGCAAATTGAAGAGATCATTGCAAAAATCGGGTAACTGCTCTGGGTTGTATATCATTTTAATCAAAAAATATATTGCAGGATTAATATGTTAAACCAAATAAAACAAAGAAAAGATATGAAAGAAGAAATATAACAAAAGTGATATATTTGGCTGTGCCGAATCTTATATACCCTCCATCAAGCGATGTGTACTAGTATATTAGTTTTTGTATATGCGAGTATGTATGTATATTATGCTGACTCATAAAAAATAATGAACTGTAAGTTTTTGGGCGTCCGCTATATGGGATGGCCGCCATGTTGAATTTAGAGCGATTACATTTTGTAAAATCAGCTGTCTCTCAGAAAAAAAGTCGTTTGATAAGCATATTGCGGGAAAGCATTACAAAAGAATGAACTTCAAAGTATGTGTGGCCGGTGTTTTTATATCATATTCCAAACAAAATTTTCCATTCCTGGCCAGTTCCATCGCTGGAGAAAAGCTGGCTTGAACGAAAACAAGAAATTTTTGTTCTTAAGTAAATATAAACAACACATTAAAGAGCCTCGGTAGCACTGATTCAATATTGGGGCACCGTCATACATATCGTATATAAATAAATTTATTTCCGGAATGGTGATTATATGCATGCACATACATGCATAAATATTTGTATATATAAACAAATATCGGAACCATTATTCTTTAATTTCTGATCTTTAATACGAATTGTCTTAAAACAAATCCTTACAAATCACTCCAAGACTCAAGTCTCCAACTCTTCTATTTATAAGGATCCACAATATACAGGTATACTTTATGGGTATCATTAGAATATTGTGGAAATTACAAACGGAACGACAACATATGAATACCCTATTATCATTTTTGGTGAAGGGTGTAAAAAAATGATATTGGAAGTGTTAGGGCGGCCTCATACCTACCCGCTGTACTGCATGGACATGCAAGCGGGAAAGCTTATTCAAAAGCAAACGGATCGTAATACAAAATGAAACATACCGGTTTAAGAGCACTGCTGCTTTTATGTACACGTTTGTTTATAAAAAAAAAAATTACTTTTGTTATTCAAATATTTTCCATTTTAAAACGTTTCCAATGTTAACTTATGGAAAGTGATGGGCCGACTTCCTAAACGCATGTTGTAGTACCAACCTTGCATTGCAAAAAAATGCTTTGCATAAAAATGGCGTTACGGAACGCTGCTATGAATTTTTTTTCACTGTAACAACAGTTGTTTATAAAAATATAAAATAAAAAATTAAAAAAACATTATCATTATAATAAATAAAAAAATTACTTACTCCGCCACTGTCAAATAGTGTTTTTTTTTTCCACACACAAAATGGCATCTTGTTGAAAGGTACATGTATAAAATGTCTTACCAACCCTGTAATAATGCAGCTTGTTATTTCACTAGAACAAAATACAACTTACGAAAAAGTGGAACGCCCTATTTTTAAAGCTGACAGCTAAGTTTTATATGGCACTATCAACACTGTCGATTTTTATGGGGCAATGCAGTGCAATGCCTTCCACCTTTAGTGAGGGCGATTTTTTAGAATCAAAAACACTGCCCTTTTAGAGAGCAAAACATTTTTAAGAAACGACCATCAAAGTATATTTTCCGCATGGAGATGTACCATTTTTTTTATAGAAAAGAAAACAACATAAGAATCAAACACTTGCATACCAAATAAAATAGATGGAGGAGTTTGACAGCTGACACTCATCAAACTGAGTTGCCAACAGATTAGGAACATTAGGCATTGCCAATAATTTTAGGTATGCATTTAGGAAGTGTCTGCATTGTAAATATGCATTGCAACTTGCGTTTAGGACGTCGGCCATGTTACTTTATTTTGAATTTTAGATGACGATATACGAGGTCTGTTCAAAAAATTAAGTGCACTTTTAATTTTCGAGATATAAGTACATTTAATTAGATAAAGATTTTATTAAATTCTTTATTTTTGTACTCTCATCTCGAACTAATCGGCCCTAATGCGCGAAATTATCGTATGCTACTTACGCTACGATGCGATAGTTTTGCTCACAGAGGTCGATTTGTTCATAGTTTCAACTCTTTAGCATGTTTAGTTTGTTAGTGAGAGGCATAACACTTAGAAGAAGGTCCTGAATGCACCAGCATATTAACAACCCATGAAAATGTTACGAAAGTAAAGAAAATTGTTATGGAGAATCATCGATTACTATTAGAGAAGTTGCTGAAGATTGCAGCGTATCGCATTGCTCATGCCATGCAAATTTTTGGGCATGATGCAGCAAATTTCGTTTTAAAATTTGCCCAAGATTGCTGAGACCAATGAAAGGACAACGTTATGCGACGATTAAGGATATAAAAAGTGAATAGCTGAGCGAGATCAAGGACCAAAAAATGCATATCTGAACTATTTCGAAAATTGGTAAAAATGCTGGCACAAGAAAAATTAAAATTTGCCAAATTTTTTGAACAAATCTCGTATATGAATATATGATTGTTGCCACAGTATGAACCAAAAAATTTCTTAATTGAAGAATTTTTTTGTCAATTTTTATGTTATATTCCGATACTACGTTGGTAGTAAGTCTCTGTTCACACAATTCAACTTTGATTGAGCAACTTTAGAATCACCTGGGAGAAAGATAGAGAAATAAACACAAGTTTCTCTGTCTCTTGCAGCACAAACAGAAGTTGGTCCAAAAATTTTAACACTTTTAACTTGTGATTTCTTGTCAATATACATATTTTTGTTTGTTTATGATTTGGTTGCATCAAAATATTATTTCGAAGCATTTGCCTGTAGTCATAAAATTTATTCCTCTTAGTGCTGGTTTACACACGTCAAGTTTTCATTCAGCTGATAAAAAGACAGAGAAATTTATATTGCTTTCTTTGTTTTCCTCCCACTTGAATTAAAACTTGATCAAGGAAACTTGACGTGTGTAAACCAGCACTTAGATTATGGTTTTCCAAACCGTGTTTTTTCTGTGCGAGTTGGTAACACTCGTTTCTTTCTTTCAAAAGAGTTTTGATGGGAATAATTTTTAGGTCATACTTTTTTGTGTGTTTTCATATACATTTGGATATCGTTACATGAAATGCAAATCATCCCAAATACCATTTTCATTAATTTAGAGGAGAAACAAAAAACATATTTAAAAATAATTTTGCATTTACGTTAAATCTTAAAAAAGTGAAAAAATTTCAACTGGTGATTGATACATTTCTGCAAAACTTCTTTCTCATTTGTTAAGTCTTAAGCATGTCTACATGCCTGAACATAAATAGTGTTTATACCACATAATCAGTTCAGTACACAAATTTCAATAGTGTTCACAGTTTCCCAAGCAAACGTCATATTCAATTTACATTATTTATGAAGATGTCTGTCTTAACGTAAATGAAAGAAAAAAAAAACAACTTTTTTCTACAAATATATTAATCTAAAAGCAATTTACTTTATTTGGAAACTTAATCTGCCACACGCCTCAAGGGCTTTGAATTAATTTTCTTGATTAAAACCATCTTCATTTTCCCATTCTATCAATTACGCTTTCGACAATAGAATATTATTAATCAACTTCTTGTGTATTATATTAATGAATTGCAAAAACTGATGAAGACATGGAGCAGACAAATTGTTACATTCATACATTCATACATACAAACACACGTTATTTAGTTGATTCTTTATACTTCACAAATTTAATATAAATATATAATACGAGTATGTTCAATTTATTTAACATCCTCATAATTATTAATATATTTTTATTTTATAACATTCGTACAAATTATGTTTTGTGATTGCAAATAAGCAACAATTTTCTTTTTCCACCTACTTCAAAAATAAAGTAGGTTATTAATTCGTATTAATTTCTTTTTTTTTTCTATTGTTGTGCCGGCATAACTCGTATCATTTGTGAATCGATTTTCAGTATTTTTTTGTGAAGTTTCCTGGAAGTCTGTGGACAGGTTGGCCCTCCCTATTGAAATATTGGTTGTGTCATATCCTCTCAATTTAAGGACCAATTTTTAAAAGTTCAGTTTGGTCCCAAAGGAATATAAGTGGAAACCGGAAAGATTGATTTATAAATAAATTCGCTGTTTATCGACCGATTTTCTCTTTCTCTCTCTCTCTCTCTCTACCTCTTACAAAATATTGGTCTCTTTTTTCTAAGAATGTAATATTTTTAAACTTTCCGTTTTACGGACCATTTTATATTTTTATGAAAATGACAGTTTAAAAAAAATCAAATTTCGTAAACAAATGAAAATAACAGAACAACGCTACAAAGTAGAATACAGCTACAAAGTAGAGGGATGTATTTTCTAAAAATATCAGATTTTTATCTGTGTGTGGCCGAATATTTTTTTTTAAGTTCAAAGTTGACAATTTTTTGACAAAGAGTTTGATTTTTGCAGAAGATTTTGAAACTCGATAGAAAGAGAAAATATTGTGAAATTTTCTGGTACAGTTTTCTTTAAGACTATGGAATTTGCATTACCTCCCTCTTAGTAAATAAATCATTAATCATTTTTAAAGGTTTTTTAATTAAAAAAGTTAGAAAAATTAAAAATATTATGAAATTGTTTAAAGTTTTTTTTTGCTTCGGGTGTTTATAACGCAAAAGTAATACAATAAAAAATATTTTTTGATGGGGGTTTTGTGTTTCTGGGATCTGCAACAGTATCCTTTTATTTTTTTTTTTTTTATTAAAACTAAAAGAATTGGTGTGCAGCATCACCCATTTGTGGATTAAACTTCGAATGATTTTTATTGCAAATCATTTTACGGCTACAAATGTTTTTACTGAAAGCTTACAATTCTGTACAACTTGTAATTTGAGTTTGTGATTTCTAGTGGCAGGAAAACCTCGAAGGAATGCGGAATTAACTCCAAAATTTTCTATCCTGACTTCACAACTGACAATATTTTAAACCATGAATTTCTTATTAATATTTTTGGTTAACCAGTTTAATAGCAACATTTTCTGTAGAGGAAAAATATGTGTTTTATTTTTCTGTTGAAAAAGTAGAGAAACTTGTGAAAGAGTCCAAATACAGATGTCTGGCCAAAGAGTTAAGAATCCGTGGAAAATGGAAATTTCATAGAGCTCTTTGAAGAAATTGTGCATTCTTTAGAAGATCACAAATTTCAAAGTTGCCCTTGAGCGAAAAATTAAAATCTTGTACTACGAGACATCTCATTCAACTGAATATTTAAAAATAGATAAGGGCTCGACGTTTTAATAAGAACGTTATTCATCGGAAGTTATTCCCATACTTTTAAGGTGTGGAACCAAATAATATTTCTAATTTAATTGGAAAAAACCCTCCCTTTGTGTCAATAACAATAAATTGACAAAAAACTGTCACACTATTTTAGGTATTTAACATTATTGTGACATTGTGATGCCGAATTTCAAGACCACTACTGAACATTTTTAAATTATTTTAACTAAATGGCGCTTTTAATTATTAATTCAGTGTTGTCTGGGAGAACATATTTACGCAGATTGCGCACCCGCATGTCTCGGTGGACTTTCACTTATTAAATTTTAGTTTTTCCGTTTTGTTAAGTCCAACATTCCTCTACTGAGAATTTATTACTAACTTAACATGATATGAATTTAGATATAAGACTTTAATTTTTACATGACAGTTACGAAATATAATTTTCGTTTGGTTTTTAAGAAGATTATTATCTTGTGTCAAAGATAAATAAAAATTATTTTAAATTAATATATTTTTGTACTCTTTATGTACTTTTTTAAACTTTTTGTATTATTTTTTTTTTGGTTTTTTGTTTAAGGAAAATGTATGTGCAAATTATTCGAGAAATATTCGCCTAAAATAAGCGAATTGTCCAATAATCGAATACGAATATGAGTATTCGTAATATCACTAGTACGTACACACGTACGTAAATTTATATAAAACTTTACCGCGAAACAAAATCAACAAAAAATTGCATATTATTTTGTAACTACGACAAATCAAGCTTCTCCTTGGGGATAATGTTGAACGTAACTTACCGCAAATTTTTGGTCACGATATCAGCATGAATTCTAAATATCCATATTCGTACCTTTTTTTAAATTAAATATGCATAAATACACTCCGGTTCACTTATTTAAAGGCACTAAACATTCCATATTCAGCAGCCTGTATCTTTTGCAATTTGTAACCGATGGCAGAATTTTAAAATTTAAATGGAAGCTAGACATCTTGAGATATAAAAAAATCATTACAATAGTGGTTTCTTTACTAAAGAACTTTTTTAAGCAATTTGTCAAAAAAAGGGAAAATGTGCTATTTTTCTGGTTCACTTAAATAAAGGCACTTTAATTAATTTTAATGAAACACATTTGGCCAATAATAATAATACAAAAAAAAAAAAAAAAACAGTTTTTCTTGTTTTTTAAATTTATTTTTACTTTATTTAACAACTATTAGTAATGGGTACAACTTTCCTTGTTTTTAATAACTTCAAATGTATGGGTTTTCATTGACAGATAAAGAGAATTTATTTAATCCAACGAAATTTGTTTCAGTGCCTTTAAGTAAGTGAACCGGAGTGTATGTGTGTATACAAATAAAATATTAAGTGTTACGCAAAAAAAAAAGACCTGTACCAAATTTAACTTCAAACTAGTTTAAAAAATTTGCTACGTTTTATAAAAATGTTAATGAATTTTTAGAAAATTTTTTAAACAAATAAAATCTACTTAATATGAAAAAAAATCAAATAGTTCATGTCCTCGAAAAATAGTTTATAATGTTACCTATACCCCAAAAGAAATTTTACTTTTAATAATATCTTGTTTATTTAATTTGAAAGCGGATTTCTTATGAGTAAGAATTTTTTTTTTACTATTATTTTTAGCTGTAAAAAGATGATTTAGAAATTTTAACATATATAAAGGGAAAATTGTTGTCCTCGATTTAAAGTCATATTTGTTTTTAAATAAAAAAATTTTCTACTATTTATAGAAAAAATCGATGCAAGTTCATAACAGGTAGTCTAGACAGCTCAGGTGATTAGTTTCGCCTTGTTTCGCTTTGTACTGGTATTTGCGATCCAGATCAACAACCACATAGTAAGGAAATAAACCACTACGGGTATACAATTTCAAAAAGACAATTTTCCTAGCCACGGCAGATGGTGGG
Organism: Lypha dubia; assembly: GCA_947311025.1. Lineage (NCBI taxonomy): Eukaryota > Metazoa > Arthropoda > Insecta > Diptera > Tachinidae > Lypha > Lypha dubia. The sequence goes on along the minus strand of OX371262.1, from coordinate 66,372,024 downwards.
CGGCCCATGGCAAAATTTTTTTAGACATTTTTGATAAACACTGAACTAGTTTTTAGTAAATATTTTATTAGAAATCTAAAAAATGTCCTGTGAAAAACACAATTTGTATTCCCTAACATAAAGGAAAATTGTACAAAATATCAGTAAAAAAAAAAAAACGGTGTTATTGCTATACGACAACCATCAATATTTACATATGTACAGTAGTATGTACCAGTATTATAATAAATATTTGTTTCCATCGAGTAAATACGAGTACATATCGGTCACTGGTTTCTCTTAGGAGAGTCAAGTCAAAATTTTTCATTTTCTCTACTCTTTTGCCAAAAAAATACAGTTGTATCTCTCTTTGTCATAGAAGAGTAGTATATAAAAAGAAAATACTTAGTCAGTAGTACTGGTGACAATGTCACTATTGACATTTCCTACAGGGCCAAATGGCTCCAAGTCACTACTTTTATCGACTAGTTTGGTAATTTCTTGATGACAAGTCAACACTTTTGTCAACTAGTTTGGTGACTTCTTGGTAATAGTGTCAACGAAACGTCCACACTTTTTAGTTTGCTTTGATACACGCAGAGAAAAGACAAGATTGCAAAATGTTCATGTCAACTAAGTCTATCTGCCGCAACCAAATAATTATTCATTGAAGCAAATATGGTTGCATTAAAAATTCTTCAATTATTCAAATATTTGATGCGACAATAAAATAATCATTCTGGGTTTCGTCCGATAAAAATTGAATGTATCAAAAAAAGTATTTTCGCTGCTACAAGAGTATCTTTTGCAAATGAGAATAATAAAAGTTTATTGTGACCATACATTGTTTGTGTTCTGTAATGAAACAAAATATCTGTCAGTCGTATGTAACTTCAGTCGTTCATAGAATTTTATAAGTCGAGGAGATGTCAAGTGAAAAAGTTAATGTTAAAATTATAATTATATGATGAAAGTTATTTAATTTGAAATCTTCAACATCAGTGGTTTAAGGTACATATACGAGTACCAGGAAAAAAAAAATTTCTTTGTTACTATAATGCGCCCAAATTTTCTCAGCGTTTGCAGAGCATGCTATGTTCATACAATGGGATTGTCAGAGGAGATTTATGAGGACCATATTATGTTCCTTGGATGAAAGCTGCAAAATATAGTAGACGATTCGATAGTTTGCGATTCTGATTCCATCAACCATGTTTTTTCTTTACGTGTAGGTAGGACTTAAATTATACAAATATTTCTAGTTCGAATCTCTCCGTTTGGTATCATGAGAACTACGTAATCACTACATAGTCAACATTCTTAAAGACCAGCATATGCTAAATGTCTACAACACCAAGCATAGTTGACTTTGTCTACAGCCAATCAATACAATTTCACTATCGACATTTCCTACAGGGTACATACATACATATCAAAGCACCAACAAAATATCAAATTGTGATGTCATTTTACGTTTGTTATTTGTTTATATGTACATACATATATACATATGTTTTTCCCTTTATCATTGTCATCATATATTTAATGTCCCCACATCGGTTGTCAAAAAGCATTTACGTGTCCAAGCATTAGCAATTAGTTATATGACGACAGCAAATATGTGTTTAACCATTATCAAATATTAAACCATTTTGTGTTTTACGAATATGTTTCTGTGATATTTATGAAAGTATTTTTGTCCTTTGAATGCTCCCTTTATTTCATATTTTTTTTATTTTATTTTTTTTTTTGTTCGGATACAACCTGTCGTTGTGTAATATTGATGCCACAAAACAACATTTTCAAAAGGAAATTATATGAATGTGTGCTTTTTAAAAACATTTTATAAATATTGTATATTATTAAAATATTAGTCGCGCAAGCGAAAATAATGTGACAGACATATTGAAAAACTTAAACAGAAAAGCACAAATTGACAAGAAAAACATTTGAAAACTACATTAGTTTTCAATTTGATTAACTTTTAAAGTTGTGAAATATAATAATCGTCAAATTCACAAACGATTATTGAAGAAAAATGTTGCTTTAATTTACGAAAAAGTTTTGAAACATTTATAAGAACATTTATTAAGAACTTTTTTGTATTTGTGCAGATGTGAGAGTAAGATTGATAATTACTTTGTATGGGTGGAGGTATACGTTTCCCCTCTCCTATCGGTTTATGTACAAATGTTCGTAGATAGATATAGAATTACGTATATATTATAATAGTTTTTGGTAAAGGATATAAAAAGACATGAAGGACTCACTATAGTTGCAAAAATATTATGTATTCCTTTATAATAGACTAAATTGGCTGCTTCAAAATAAACAAACGACCATTTTCATATACAGATGATATCAAATTTAATTTTTTTTTTATTTCCTTTAAGAAGATTAAATTTCCGTTCGCAAAACAGCAAAAGAAACCATTTAGTTGTTAAAATAAAAAAACCATTTACTAAAATTTGAAACATTTTACTTAATTTGCGTTCAAAACTTTTGTCGTTTTTTTTTGTTACAAATATTCTTTGAAAAACTAGTTCTCAGTGTTTATTTAAAAAAAATAGTTCGAGTAATAATTTCCTCGCCATGTCAAGACGGTTGTGTTGGCTATAGTGGTAGTGTTAAGTACAAAACACACTATGACTTAATACCTGGGTTCAAATCTTGGTCAGAGCCAGTCAACATAATTAATTTCTCTGATGTGTATTAGTACTGTGCAGTGGATTAATTGTCGTTGTAGTGTTTAAATAATGAAATCATAGCACTGGTCACTAAAAAGCTGTTCCGGCAGCGATTGATACAGTTCCCAGCATATGTATAGCACAGCTGCCTTCTTCGTCGGCTAGCAGAATGGGCGGCGAAGCAATTAATAAAATAACTGCTCATACAGCTTGATAAATTTAATGCGTCTACTTAACACCAGGGGCGGTGCAACACTGTTACAATAACAGAGTTAAGACTTCATTCTACATTTTCAACTCTCTACCCTTTCCCATTCTAACTAGTTGTGGCACAAATTACCCGCTGTCGTGCCTAGGAAAATTGTTATCATATAGTTATATACTCGTAGGTGTACTGTTCCTTCGTATGTGGATTCTGATCATGCCAAGTGCCAATATTTTATTGTAATTCTCATTTCCGTGCTATCCCTACTTCTGAACCGTCAATCTATTTGGTACAACGAAGCATTTGATGTCATCACAGCACTGGAGTATTGCCTGCAATGCGGGGTGTTGAAAAATATTTCATAAATATCAAAGTCTATTGGGTCTCGAACCGAGGTACATACTCTGGCCAAGTAGAAAGAGAATCTAATAACCACCACACTACAACACCTTGCTACCTCTCACCAGCCAGTACTAAATTCGTAATTTCTTATAATAACAAATATACATTTTTTTTGGAAACTAGTTAGACATGAATTAAAAATAATTTAAGAAATTCCTTCCTTTAATAAAGGGAAAGTTTTTCAATTTAAGTCGAATTATTTAAGTTCAGGACAACAGCTTTCGGTTTTTAAGTTCATATGAAAATTCCTATAAAGTATGGCGGAATATGACATTTCCTAAATATTTTTTTTAAAACTAAAATAAAATAACTTTAATAAAATTAAGTTATGAATTTTTATTCGAACTGAGTGATGTTGAATCAAAAAAATTTTATATTTGTTAATAGTTACACAGGCTAAAGTTCGTAAATGTTAATAATCAGAGAAATATTAGGTAGACATTGTTAACATATTTCGAGCAACAAAGGAAAAATTTAATATTTATACATCCCTTTTGTAGATTTTTCAACAGCACTGGCTGAATAGAACAAACGTTGTTTTCGGTAGAAGCCACTAAACCTCGTCAGTATTCATGTGCAAATGTTCGTAGTAATTTAAAAAATTACAATTAATATACATAAATAAATTTTAATTTGTCAGGCTTAAATTCGTTTTCTTTAAATTTGGTTTGAAGTTCCAACCCATTAAAAAATTATAAAACTTTAGTGTATAAACTTACATGTAATTCAGCAGATTCAATTAATAATAGAGGATCAGGATCTTTAACTAGTATTATTGCAGCTGCCGTGATAGCAGTGAGGTCTAAACTCTGATGATGAGACTGTGGTTTGTCTCGAAATATCATGATGTCAGTTCAACCCTGCGCGCAGTCTAATTTTACTTTGTCTGTTCAATTATTACGAGCTTCTAGATTTTTCTTTCTATTAAAAACGATAATTTAATTTATAAAAAAAATTAAATTTAAAGAAAACGAACTTAAGCCTGACAAATTAAAATTTCGTTGATGAATTATTTTTATATATGTATGTACGAGGGCGGTTCGGAAACTTCTTAGCCTATCGATGAAAGAGAATAGTTAGTTTTTCAAAAATATTTTTATTTTTCAATATAATCTCCTGAAACTTCAAAACACTTAGTCCAACGCTTTTCTAGCAATTCTATCTCTTGATTAAAATAGTTTTCCTCAAGGTCTTCAAAATAGTGGTTTACAACTGTAATTGCTTCTTCATTTGAGGTAAAACGCTTGTCAGCAAGGAATTTTTTAAGATTTGGGAACAGGTAAAAGTCACTGGGAGCTAAATCAAGAGAATAAGGTGGGTGGTCAAGCAACTCGTACTTTAATTCGTTGATTTTAGCCATTGTTAAAACACTCTTGGGCGCTGGTGCGTTGTCTTGATGAAAAATAATTTTTTTGTGTTGTAAGCCAGGACGTTTATCTCGAATTTGTACATTTAATTGATCCAAAAGGTTGCAATAGTACTCTGAATGTATTGTTTTACCCTTTTGCAGATAGTCAATCAATAAAATACCTTTGAAGTCCCAAAAAATCGTTGCCATAACCTTACCAGCCGATTGAATTGTATTTGCCTTCTTTGGGGCACTTCCTCCAGCTTCAGTCCATTGTTTGGATTGTTCTTTTGTCTCTGGAGTATAGTGGTGGATCCATGTCTCATCAACAGTTATGAAACGACGCTTAAAATCCATTTTATTTCGCTTAAAACGATCCAAACAAGCTTGAGAAATGTTCATTCTTATGCGTTTTTGGTCGACTGTTAACAAATGCGGCATCCATCTTGCAGAAAGCTTTTTCATCTGTAGTTCTTCATGCAAAATTAAATGGACTCGATCATTTGAGATGCCCATGATATTAGCTATTTCACGCACTTTTATTCGTCGATCATTTAATACCATATCATGCACTTTGGCTACAATTTCTGTTGTTGTTGCTGTTTTTGGACGTCCACTACGTGGTTCATCTTCAATGCTTGTACGACCACGTTTAAATTCAGCAACCCAATTTTTTACTGTTGCATATGAAGGAGCACTTTCACCTAACACATTCACCATATCATTATGAATTTCTTGTCCCGATAAACCTTTTTTATGTAAATATTTAATGACACCACTCATTGCTAATTTTTCCATTGTAAAAAAATCGCGGATGCGTCTTTTGTGAACACATGTTTCTATATGAAGGAGCTGCCAGACCGAAACAAAATTTAACATGTGTTCATATCAGAGATGGAAGTTTCCAAAACATTTAACCTTTTTCTGTTTATACCGCGCTTTTTGTGCTAGGCTATATAACGCACTCGTTCAACAATACTGTATTGACTCGAAATTTTTAAAATTTCGGTTTTTGCAAGAAATCGATGAACAGTGGTCATAGCTATCTACTGTAAAAATTTTAGACCATTTTCTCCACTCTTTCGCCCCAAAAAATACATTTGTATCTCTCTTTGTGATAGGAAAATAGTATAAAAAAAAGTTTTTTGCCTCTCCTGAACACTTTGAAGTTTTTGAGTTAATACAGTATTGTTGAACGGGTGCGATAGGTATATATATACAAAATTGTTGCAAGTGTGTTGTGACTTTATAACTCACGCACGGTCAAACCGAATTCGATTAAATTTTTAGGGTTTATTCGTATGGTCGTGTAGATGGTTTATCTAAAGTTTGTCGGTCGACGCATTCGTGTTATGTTATGACTTTTCATGAAAATTGTGATGTCTCGTGTCACGATGTTTGTTATCGAACTCCTCCGAAACGTCTCGACCGACTTTAATGAAATTTTTTATGCATATTTGGTAGGTATGAGATTAGGTTTTAAAGTATATATATTTTAATCCACTAGGGTCACGAGGAGGGGAGGGAGGGGGCAATTCCTGCATTTACTAAACGATTAACCCAATATTTTATTGTAATTCAGAACAAAATTATTTTTGTTGTTGAATGACAGATGGCATCATTTACGATAAGCGTCGTCTCATATTGACAGGAAAATGGCGCTACGTCCGTCTAATTCACGACAAGCGTCATCGTTCGTATTTCAATTAGAACAAAATTATTTATGTTGTTAAAGGACAGATGGTGCTACGTCCGCCTATCAAAATTGTAAAAATGGGTTGATGGGTGGGGAGAATGGTTCGCCCATATAAGAAAATAGCTTTCGGGCGAAGCCGGTACAATCATCTAGTATTTTTATATTATTATTACGAATAAACGCAATTATTATTTGAACTTTTGTATGTACATATGTATGCATATTAATGTATAAATGAGAAATTTTTATTAAGATTTTTTATATATTTATTTTTCTAATATCTTTTCAGGTAAGCAACAAAATTTTAATCACTTAAATATCAGCAACCCTTAAAAATACACAAGGTAATATAAATGAATTCTTGGTATTATTTTCTAAAACTTGTAAAGCAAAAATTTAAAAAATGTTAAAAAATGTGGAATTTTTATTATTAGGCTTAAGTTCAGTTTTTATTGAATTAATGAAAATTCAAATTTCTAATTTTTTTATTTTGAAAAACATTAGCATGTTCAATCAGACTAGCGTATCTGACTACCGATTTCAAGGCCGCTATACCTCTCATCAGCGTTCATTTGTCCATTTTTACAATTAATGTAAAGTGGACACAAATAAATGTATAAATGGAAATTATTAAATTACGAACAACAAATATTAATAATAAGCTGTCCGTAGTAATAACAAAAAATTACACTTAATATACATAAATATAAATTTTTTTAGTGTAGCAACGAAAATGCACTACAACCGGTCATAAATATCAAATATATTTATTTGTAATAAATGCTTCGTACAATAAAAACCGACTTTAATAAAAAAAAATATATGGAACAGATTATAAAGTCCAAGCGACTGTGGATTAGATCGTGTTGATCTAATCCAATTTTAGTTCTTATATTATACTCTCTCCCATGAGAGATAAAGTACTTTCTTAAACAAGAAACTGAAAATTGGTCCATAAATAGCGGAGTTATCTATAAAGTACTATTTAAGGCAGCCAAAGGTTACAAACTGTTAGCAAATTTAAGAAATCAGTGCACAAACAAACATTAAAAACAAGTTAACAAAACAAAAAAAAAAATAAATAAAAACAAATTATTAACCTCCCCTCTTTTTGAAAGGTTTTGCAGCCCACATTGTTGCAGATTATTTGTAAGAAACGATTCACAAGAAAAACTTCCTCATTTAAATAATTTAAATAAATTGGCAAGGAGTTTTTAAGTAAGAAATTAGACTGTTTTTGTGTGAAAAACAATTATGGGAACATAAACTTTTGTCTGGCTCTGAACATTTCTTAGTTATTGTGTGAAAATATAAAAGTGAATTGATGTAAAACCTTAACTCACATTTCAGTTTTCTACTCGTATTCTATTCACAAAACACATGGACAAACATTTCCTTTTTATTTTTTGGTCCATAATAAATACATTAGGGGCAGATGAGTTTTTGCACTTTTGTTTCGAAAAAACTAAGAACTGTGATGTGACTTCTTTGCGATTGCGAAAAAAGATCATGCACCAAATGCATGGAAAAAAAAATTATTGGCTAACGTTTTCTTAATAACTGTTTTCTTAGAAAAAAAATTCTTTTCAATTAATATTTTAATTGAATCAACAACTATATTAATTCTGTTTATATTCATTTCAAACAATGTTGTCAATAGAATTAAAATTAAAAGATCATAAAATTTATGAATAAAATATTTTATGGTTGTATTTGTGCAACTTCAATTATTCTGCTAAAGATGCGACTTTGATTTAACGAAACTAATTGATCTTTTAAAATATTTCAATTATATTTTTAATTAAAACCGTTTTTTTTTTATTTTGAAAAACACTAACGGCCCGCCCCACGATGTCGATCGATCGATAATGCTCAAATTGTACTCGAAAAGCAACTGATTTACGACCTTCTAAACACCCATTTTATTTATTTGTTTAGCTCATATTCCTCTAAACAAATAATAACTTAAATAAAATCCGTTATTAGTGGAACGCAAGTTAGTTTTTTTACGTCTAGAAATCCAGCGTGGGCCAGGGCGTAAATATTTTCGATCGATACCCGTGAGATTGGTTGAAAACTAAGTAATATTTTAATTGAATTTAAGCTTTTCGTAATTTATATTCGTTTTTACTCTTTTCTGCGAATATAATATTTTTTTTTATAAAAAAGAAAACCGTAATATTATTCTCAAAATATCTTATATTTTTTGTAGTCTTTTTAATGCCCGACCAAAAGACTGGCATATTATAAGTTTGTTGTGTGTAACTGTGTGTCATCACCTATTTTTCTGTGATTACAAATATGCAACGAAATAACATGTTCACGAAATTTATCCTTTTTGTAAAACAACACGTATCCTTATCTTAATGTTTATTTCTTGTAAAGCCTGCTTTTATTCAATTATTCTTGTTAAAATACAAAACCTCTACGCATTTGGTACGTGATCCTTTTTTAACTATCGCAAATAAGTGAAGTCGCAGTTCTTAGTTATTTTTCCAGTCCCTACACGATTTCGGAACTAGAGGATGTTGCCTAAAAAAGTCATTACCCTAATGTGCATACAAACATATGTTTGTAAGTATATACCAACTTCGAACAAAGGATGTATCACAAAGAAAATGAAACTAGATGAATCGTTGTGCAAAACTTTATTGAATGTGACAGAAAAATCAATAAATTTGCAATAAGAAAAACATTTATATTCATTAGAAAGTTATTTATGATCCAAGTGACTTCTCCGTTAAGCAGAAAAAAAATATATAAAAACAATTCAACTTTAAAAACAAAAATAAATTGTTGTAAAAGAAACAAAACCAACGAATTTCAGTTATTTTCTAATGCGCCAATTCAATCAGGACATAATAAGATATTGTTTTTCTTCAACTAAAGAATATATACATACGTATGTATGTATGTGCATACTAACATACATACAAATCAATTTTTTAGCTGTCGAAGAAGATGAACAAGTATGTTTGTAACAAAAGGAATAACACAGACTAAATAATACTTCTCTAGATAAAGCCAACAATAAGCGATTTTCTTATAATTTATTATCGTACGAAGTGTTATTTATTAAGGCTTTTTGTTGGATAATTGAAAAACGGAATAAATATAATTAAATAATTCAAAGTTATTTATTTTCGTGAAAAAAAAAACCTGTGACCTGGATCTTGATATATGTGTTCTCCTACTCGTATAAAGCAAAATTTCAAATAAACGACATGCAATATTAACCCATTGACAGTGGATGGGTAGTAAAATACCCAACAATTTATTTTAAAAGTTTGGTATACTAAAGAAAGTTGTACTAAAATTTGGGTAATTTTAATTAATTCGAATACCGATTTTACAAAAATACTGCAAATTTTTTCTTGATCTTAGGATTAACCAAAGAGAGAAGGTCAGTGTTTAATAAAAATTTTGCCATGAACACCATCTTTTTATCTAATTGTGTAGTGGTTCATTTCCTTGCTATGTGGTATTTGATCTTGCTAGGCCCTGCTCGTTTTTTATTTTCCCTTCTTCTGAACAACCAATAGATAGATAGGCACTCTAACCAACCCCACTACACTACAACACCTCCCACCATTGAGTTCATAATAGTACTAAATTCGTAATTTCTTACATTAAGAAAAATAATTTTTCGAAATTAGTAAGTCATGAATTAAAAATATTTAATTTACAAAATTTCTTCCTTTAATTAAATGGAAAGTTTTTCAATTTAAAAAGAATTATGAACTTAAGTTAAGGACAACAGTTTTCCGTTTTTAAGAACGTAAATTTTTATGAACTACTAGCTGAACCCGGTGTGCTTCGCTATCCCCTCGTTATAAAATAAAATTCCTATTGTGAAAATTTAATGACGATCGGTCCAGCAATTAAGACTATATTACGATTTTTAATTTTCCTAAGAAGGGGCGTGGCCCACCGACTTTTCTCCTGGTACGTATTCCTAATTATGCCAATATGGCATGTACCAAATATCATCGACGTTGGTCAAAAAATGCCCAAAAAACAAAAACAAAATTTTTAAAATTGTTTTTAAAACAAAAACAAAATTTTTAAAATTGTTTTTGTTTTAAATGTAATTTGTACGAAAGAAAAATTCGTTCGACATCGTGGGCAGGCATTAAATTTTTTAAATAATTAGGAGTTTTTACAAATCAGTGTGTCCATCCATGTACGATCATGAAGTGACTGTTCTGAGAATTTGTGAATTGATATTTTTTACGCTTTGGTATTAAATTTTTGATCCGAAAAAACATTTGAAAATGTTTCAAAGAGACTCGTATAAAAAAAAACCAATGTCAACATTAGGATAACCATTGTCCGTCCTGTCCTCGTCACTTTGTGCCGACTACGGGGTAATCTTGTTTTAAATAAAATTTTTATTTTGCATGCAAAACATTTTCTTGAGTTCGAGTTAAATTGGAAGAAAACTTTTGTTTTCTAATGAAGTCTATTAAAAAAAGTAAAAATTATTTTTCTTCCTAATGCCGGCATCAATTTAAATGATCGAAATATAAACATATATGTAGTACATATCGATGGCTTAATATAGAACGGTCGTATCTCAACTTTTAGCTATTTTACAGGAGAAGTAAAAAACTCAATAAAATCTGAAAAATAATAAAAAAATTTTTTTTCTGAAGCATATTTTTATTAAAACAGCCAAAAAATTCAATTCTGTTTTATTTTTATTTTTATTTTTTTTAAATGAGTTAGGGCTTTTTTTAATTACAGTGAATCTGTTATTCGTCAACATAAGAAACTGAATTTTTTAAGGTGTATTTGAGTATTGTCTAGCAGAATATGTTAAAAAAACGATTTTGAAAAAACACGAGATACGACCTTTCTATATTAAGCCATCGATACATACAGTGAAACTTCGATATAACGAATTTCAAGGGTATCCGAAAATAGTTCGTTATAGATATTGCTTCGCTATAAATATAATCAGCAATGCCTTGATCTAACGAAATTTGAAACTATAGTGTTCTTTATTCAAATCTAGGCGCACGGTAGTGTACCAGACCAAGTACACGAAACCATTCGAGCTGTTTTTACCCCCTCATAACTTTGCTCCCCCTGTTCATAATATAATGAAACTTGAAACATAAGGTCTCCCCACAGAGGTGACCTTACAGGTTAAATTAAATTTCCATATTTTAGTACATATTCACTGACTCACTGACTTACTGATTCACTGACTCATCAATATAATTGGGGACTTCCAGTAAAGCTAGAGAGCTGTAACTTGGTACACAGGAAGGTCTTGGTGAGAAAATAACCAGAAAAATTTGAAAACGGGCTCTTTCCACCCGGGGGGACTAGGGTTCCCCTTCTTTGTATGGGGCACTTCCAGTATAGCTAGAAAGCTGAAATTTCGTACACAGGCAGGTAGTGATGAGAAATTACCGAAAGTCCCTTATTTGTATGTGGCCTTTCCAGTATAGCTAGAAAGATGAAATTTGGTACACATGTAGGTCCTGATAAGAAATTAACGAAAATGATTTTAAAACCGACACTATTCATCTGGTGCGACTATGGTGCACATTCTTTGGAAAGGGCACTTCTAGTATAGCTAGAAAGCTGAAATTTTCTACACAGGTAGGCCACGATAAGGAATACATATAAATATTTATACAAAAACAACTTAGAAAAAAGAAGTGAGATCCGAACAAAAACATAAATGTGAAAATAAGGCCAAGTTCCTATCAGAAAAATTTCGGCCGTAAAAAGTACTGAGATCAAAATAAGGACCAAGTTCTTTATAGGTACAATACCATCTCATTTCTAGGCAACCTGAAAGCTTGGAAAAATTTGTTTGCCTTTCTAATATGGGAAAGAATTTTTGGAAAAATATTGTCATGCTTTTCTGCTCAGAATTTATTCGTTATAGCTATAGTGCAATTTTGTATGAAAAACTTTTCAATAAAGAGGTTTTCTCAAGGGCTCAATAAAACATACGTTATATTGAGTTTTTCGTTATAACGAAGTTCGTTATATCGAAGTTTCACTGTATATATATTTTTTTTAAATTTTCCTCTTTACTGCCTTTTAAAATTTTCTTCGATTCAAAGTGGCTTAATTAAACGCATTTAATTGCCTTAAACCGTTGGCTTGGCCACTAAATTGCTTTTAGGTTGGTAAGAGACATCCCCTGAAAAATCTGCTACTCATCGTAAGCTCAAATTTTTTGTTTTTCTTTGCAATTGAAATTTATGAGTACAATTACTGTTATTCTTATTGATTAGAGTTTAAATTGAAAAAAGTGTCGACTACTGGTACATGCCGACTTTAGCTACACTTACACTCTCTCTATACATTTGATTTTGCAGCCTATATCCGTTTAAAATCTCGCTAATTTCAAACATAAAACAAGACTGTTTTTACCGAATTCTATTAAAAGAAAAAAAGAGTAGAAAGCATTTACTTTTTAACAAATTTAATATAAGTCTTGGTTCGCACTATGAAATTTTTCTTTCATGAAAGTGGTAGTTTTTAGGTGAGAGTGGAGAGAACAATGTTTTGGTTTGTAGTTCCTAATTGTCAATACGTACATTTGTTGTTGTGTGTTGACAATTCATATGAAATTAAAAATATAAAAATGTTTAGTTTCATGAAATTAAATTTCAGTGTGCAGACAAGAATGAAATTTTAAATCAGAATTTCAGAAATTTCATGAAAGAAAACTTTCATATTGCAAATCAGGACTAATTAAAAAAAAAAAAATCATGAAATATTTCGTATTTATTTATGTTTATTGAAATCCTTAAGCTACGTTTACATTTATTAAATATTTGTCAAAAAAAAAAAAAAAAAAAGATAACCACTAGTTTTGCTCATGGATAGTGTCATTTAAATTGGTTTTTATATTGCAAAATAAAATTAATTATTCTGTAAAAATGTATTTTTATACTGTTCTTAAAATATGCGAACCCATAATTATAAAAATATTGGAATTAAAGGAAATAAATTTTTAGTTTCTTTCTTGGGCACGTTTTTTCGACAAATTTTTGATAAATGTGAACGTAGCTTTAGATTATCAATCAGGAGGATGTCAAAAAGAAATTGCTTAAATATAATTTTGTGAGGAAACAATTTTACAATCCATAAAGATTACAATTTTATTTGTATTTTCCTTTCACTTTTAATCCCGATCAATCACATAAATTATTTCGGTATTTTTCAAACATCCAATTTATTTCTCATTCAACTCATAAATTGTTGTTACTTATGTTTTTTTTTTTTGATTTTTCTTTTATTATTTTTTTTATTCTATAATGTTTGACTGCTTCACTTTATTTTTCAATTATTGTAATAAATTCTTTCGCAATTTTAATTCGTTTTTTCTGATGTGTTTTCTCTTCACGCTTTCGCCAATTTATTTCGTTAGTTTGCTCAAGTTAATTTTAAATATTTTCCACAAATATGCTCAAGTTTAATTTATTTCCATACTAATTGCTTTTACAAATACTCTTGACTTAAGGGCCACTTAAAATATTATAAACTTTTTCACATAAGATGCCATAGACAACAAAAACTTTTGAAAATTTATTTAACATTAACTAAACAAAACAAGCTTTGGAAGAGCTTCACATACAAGTACAAGTATATTTTACAAAACAAAAAAAAAAAAAAAGCAATGTCAGCAGCTCCACCACTTTCTATGCAGATGTAGATACGAGTAGTTGCAGGTATAGAAATATATTTAGCGTAAAATTTCAATAGAAGCACCACTTGTTTCAATGAAAAGAACTAAAGGCAACTAAGAAAAAAGCCAACAAAGAACATTGAGCAGTAATTCATATAAATTATTTTTATTTATTTTACAAAAAAAGAAACCACAACTAGAACTTATTGAACACTGAGAAAAGGGTGTACTTTGATTTTTCTGATTTTTTTTTTACACTAAAAACTATAATCATTTTTACCTTGCACTTTCTGGGTTGCTTTGAAATTTTCCATTTTCTTTCCATTTTCATTTGTTCAGCATAAATTTCTCAATGAAAAATCACTTAAGTGTAGTTAAGACTTTGCATTTCGAGAGAATGCATTAGTTTTACTTAAAAAAAAAAAAAAAAAAACAATAAAAAACATTTAGTATTTCGTTTGTACGTACGTTTGCGGTGTTTAACTAGAGAAACCATTTATAACACATACACATGCATATCTAATGCTTGGTTGATTTTCTTATTCATAAGATTTAGCAAAACTACATATATTTTTATTAATATGTTTTCTTTTCTGTTTTCTTTTTCTTTTTTTTGCTCATGCACTTTTTGTTTTCGCATTATTGAAAGTGTAACCTTTTACTTCCGGTACTAGGAGCTGCACGTACGAACACATTATATACTTAAGTTTGCTTTCACACCTACAAACACACTCTAGCATACACACACATTACATACATATGTATGTGTATTTAGCAATATTTTTGCAATACTCTTTAGAATTATTATGCAGTTGTAAGCAGGATTATATATTTTTATTTATATGTGTGTATGCATACACATCTTTACATACATACATGTTTACATTTATTACTTTTACACGTTTTGCAATAACACAGAAATATTTTTTTGAAACAATTTATATTATTTATCATCGAATGTATTTAACACTCTTGCAATATTAGTAAAGTGTAGCAAAATATTCATTTTTTTAATGAGAGTGCAAGGTAATTATTTTACTTGGCATAACCTTCCACTTAAACAGTTCACCTTGTACCCTTAAAAAAATTACAATCAATTAATGTTTGTTGTTTGTTAAATACACTCAGCACCGAATTTTTTCTCTTTTATTTTTTCGTACAACAACTGCATATTTTTTTTTTTTTTATTATATATTTTGTATTATTTTTTTTTTATATCTTTTTATTTGCATTATTTTGTTTTTAACTTACGCACACACACATACACACATATACATTTGTAATTATATAGATATGTATATGTTTTCCTTTAAAAGGATAATTAAACAGTGGTGTATTTAAAATAATAATGTAAAGCAAATAATCTCTTATTAACGTATGCGCTCGTTATAACCGATAATGACCACGTTGTCTACAACACTGTTTTTAAAATTTAATTGAAAATTCATTTTATATCTGTTACATTATTTTCCATTGAGAAAAAGAAAACGAAAACAGTTTTATCGACATTTTACTGAGAGTTTATAACAGTATTTGTATCATTTTAATTTTCTCTTAAAATTTTTTTGATTTGTAGGAACGAAATGCTGCCAACAAAGTTGCCAAATATTTTTAGCAATCAGTCGAAAGAGCAAAATTTTAATATTAAAAAATTTTCGGTTTTTTAATCAGTTATTAAATTTTTACCTTAAGACTGTGGCCGACAAATTCCTAAACGCAAGTTGCAAAGTATGGCCGACTTCTTATATGCATGTTGCATAGCATAATTTGAAAAACTGCGAATGAAATGCAAAGCATTTTGTAGCAGCAACCTTGCATTGTAGAGAAATGATTTGCATAAAAACGGCGTTAAGGAATTTTTTTTTCACTGTTGTTCATAAAAATATAAAATTAAATAAAAGTTGTTTATAAAAATATAAAAAAATATAAAATTTAAACAATACAATTATAATAAATAAAAAATTACTTACTCCGCCATTGTCTAAGTATCAAACGGTTGCATACCAAACAAAATAGATGCAAGAATTTGACAGCTGATACTCATCAAACTGAGTTGCCAACAGATTAGGAACATTAGGCATTGCCAATAATTTTAGGTATGCGTTTAGGAAGTGTCTGCATTGTAAATATGCATTGCAACTTGCGTTTAAGAAGTCGGCAAAGAGTTCGCAAACTCATACTTGTACATTTCGGCAATGCCTAATGTTCCTTATTTATCCCCCGGGAAGTACGTTTTGTCATCTTGGTGATATCCACACCTGGATGCTGTGCCTACTAGGAAAAATAGTGTAAATGTCTTTTCCAGACATTACCATTGACCAATTACCTATAAAACTTATATGTCAGCGTCCAATCTCTGAAACAACGGAGCAACGGATGTACTATATGTAGGTAGAAAAATGATGTAGGTAATCTATGTTACTCGGTAAGAAGGTGAAAAGGTAACTAAGGTCTCCGCTCAAGACTAAATTCAATAGAAAGTTAATTCCTAGGGCTTCACTTTCGAGTCTTGACCTTACAGTGCAACCACGGGAGCCGGTAGGACCCACGCGAGAGTGTCTAGCGGTGGATAGGGAGTGTTTTTGTTCTTATATTAGACTCACCATACGATGTGATAATGCGAGGCGCATTCTCTGTCCTCTGGAAGATGGATATGCTGGCAGCCATCGCACTACCTTTGTTGCTGGCATGATTCCGTGACCGGTTATTGTTGAGGTTTCTTTCGGGAGTACACTTGGTGGCTGTGTTTTTTTTTTATATGATCAGCACTCAGGGAATGACCCCTACTTATACAACTCTGCTATTGCGTGTTATGTTAATTTTTAGATCATTTTTGCATCGCCTCGGATGTTAAGTGGACGCATTAACTTTCTTAAGCTGTCTGAGCATGCATTTAATTAATTTTATGCAACAGAATTTTGTTGACCAAAAACACATCTCTAGTTAATTTTATTATTTGTATTGATGTTTTTCTGGACGCAATAAAAATGGACGCAATCAGCAATCATCAGCTGTTCTTTGAATGTATTAGTAAGTTGTCATTTAGTGACAGCTGTACCCATAATTAGGTAGAAACTTCTCTTGCTGAAAGTAAGCAACTGTGAATAACTTAAATTGACACTTAAAAACGTTACCACTTAGTCATAATTTATGAATATGCGCCCATGTAATTAGATTGCAAAAATTGCCTTACCACTGTAACATAATATTTTTGGTTGCACCACAAAATTACTGACGATTCTTTATTTTCTAAAGCGAAAGATATGAAATTTACATTAAAGAATAATAATGGGCGTTTTCTTAGCTGCATGTTTTTCCAGCTATCGATATCGATAAAGTATGATTTGGTAAAAGTAAACAAGTTATCAAAAATCATTTAACGCCACAACAACTCTTGCATGTTTTCAAAATTTACTTCAATTAAGGTGCACATAGACCACTTCGATAGATATTTTTATCAAAAACTTGTGTTTAGTGATGACACTCATTTCGCTGCCGTATTTGGGGCAAAAACAATCCTCAAGCCCTTAACGAATCACCAGTAAATCCATTAAAATTGCCTTGATGCGGTTTGCACGCTCACAGCATTATCGGCCCATATTTATATTCAAATGAAAAAGGAGCTGCTGTTACGTTGAATGGCGATGCTGACTGAATATTAATTTTCAAAAATTATGTTCCAACAAGGAAGCACAAATTTCTATACACCGCCCTTAACAATCGTTTGATTACAAAATCCATTTGTTGACCACTTTATTTCCAAAAGTGGTCCTATTTACTGATCCCTTCGTTCGTGCGATTTAGTGCCTCTGGCATGCTTTTTATGCGGCTCTGTTAAGTCATTGGTGTACGGCGACAAACCAGCAAGTCGTTAAGCGTTGGAAGCCATTAATTTTTTTTTTTGTAAGATTATCATTCAGGGGAGGATGACACCTACTTAAGCAAAGCCTTATGTCAGAGCTTAGGAAAATGGATATGGTAGACAAGATAGATGATGCAAATATAGGAGATGGCTTAATTTTTTTACGACTCTGCTATTGCGCGTTTTATTCATTTTTAAAGCATTGTTGCAGCGCCGTTAGTGCAAAATTAGACGCATTAAGTTTCTTAAGCTGTGTGCTTACTTCCTCGATAGTTGCGGTAACCGACGTAGCCATTATGATGCCATACGGCCAAATTTATTGGAAATATTAGTAAAACATTAGACTGATATCAGGAACCTATGCCGTAAACCAGTTTTAAAAATATCTGCCATAAAATTAAATACTAGATTAAAAAAACAAAACTAATTGCAACAATATTTTTTTCTTGTCTTCTCATATCAAGTTCTCATGCAGCTACAGAAAAAAAAAAAAAAAAAAAACAACCGATACATGTAAGTGTAACAACTCTACGGCCTTTTCAAAAGTAAAAGACAAATGATAAAGGAAAGTTGCATTTATTATTCGTCTTATCATTTAGGAACATGACAGACATGACAGCAACAACAACAAATGAATAATAAAATTCTTTTATTGTAACGCTCCTTTATTTTCAAATAAAATAAAAAAACCCTCATCGTATTGACAAAGTTAAGGAGTACTGTAACACAGGAAATTTTAGACAAGTATTTGATAATACTTGTCCGCCCCTTTTGCAGCATAAGCGGCTTAACTATGCAGAAAAATAGAATAATTTTATTCAAATTTATCAAGTAAAAACAATAAGTATGTTTGTATCGCTACAGTTCGTAAACGCACTTCAATGTTAAATATTTTTCCAAATGAATGAAATACGAATATTAAGAGTGGGGGAGTGGTAGTTTACATTTCTTAAAGCAAATTGAAAATTATACTCTGGTTTTTAAGAAACCACAACTTTTAGTTTTAAAGTGATTATTCTTCGACCGAATTTGGTTTTTAATCAAAAGAGTTCGTTATACTCGTATTTTCTAAAAAAGAGTTTAACATGGGACAGTATTTAAAAGGCACAATGTTAAAGTTATCGTAGATTAATTTCAAGCCACACGGCAGAACACAAACAACGTAGTTTTTCGGAGGGCGCTACACTCTCATCATCCATGTTCATGTTTTTAGATGACTCTTGAATGGAAATTGATTTTTTTTAAACATGCTGGGAAAGAGCAAACTTGACGTAACAACAACTGACTGCATATAACGCCGGAGTAATAGAGGCTTTGATAAAACTTCGATTCTAATTTCTGACTAATTTCGTTTTTTTTAGCCGAATTGAAAACAAAACCAAAGGATGTTTAAAATTTGAGGCGTATATTCTTTTATTGTTTGAACCTTTTTTCATAGATTTTCAACATACTTATTCTTTTTTTTTAAAGGAAACCCAACTTCATGTATCGTTCCGGGTGCAAGTTGATCCCTTAAAATATGATTACACTGCTCAGTAGCAAAATCCTCATTTAAATAAAACTATGTGGACTATATGGATTTTAAACTCCTAAAATCAAATCTGTTTTCGGTTTTTCATCATCACGTACGTTTTTTTCTTTATGGGCGTGGCAATTTTTTCCTCCTAAATTAGTCAGGTACGAAGACATATTTCAGCCTAACGCGAGAACGACTCATCCGATTTTCATAAACAAAATACCAAAACATGCGTAACAAAATTATATTTAATTTAATTCAATATAGTTTTTTTTCTATATTTTATCGTTTTGGAATTATTAAAAAATTTCAGAGGGGAAAAAATTTTTTTCTTGCAAAATTCTTTTCTTTTCAGTTTAAAAGTGCAATAAAAAAAAGAAAAAGCCAATATTTTATATTTTACACCTTTTTCTGAGCGCTTAATACCTCAAGAATAAAATAGGGTATAAATTATGAAAATCGATTAACAAATACCGATTTGGCGATGAATGGGATCGCCGGGCGAAAGAAAAACACTAAACGGTTAAAATTTATAGGAGTTCTCCTGCTAAAATATTGATGGTCGCAAAAATAATTCATTTTTGAAATTTTTGTTTGTTTTAAAGATATTTTTTAAGATTTGTATTTGTATGCAATAAACATTTTAGTTGAAAGTAAATTAATTTGAACTAAATTTCATTAAAAATCATTAATAAAGACAGAAAATTTTAAATAAAATATTTTTTGTGGAGTTGCAGATATTCGCGAAAACTAAATTAATATGAAATCGGTTTATAATCCAGAAAGTCTATTAAATATATTAAATATGTATTTATTAATAAAAAGTTAAATTTTCTCATATTTTATTGTATTAAATGAATACTGCGTTGTTTGTCTGTTACAAAAAACATTTCCCTTAATGGATCCTACAACTCTCATTAAAATTTTGTGTTATTATTAGTTTTCTATATTTAGTTTGTTCGTCAGACATTATTTTATTATCTTGCTAAAATGCTTCGTTAATTTTTATTGTATCCGCAACCTCTTACTACTGCCTCAGCAAATAGAAAATAGCAAATTGTAATTGACACAATTGTTAAAGACAAGACACAAGAGTGTAAAAAGACCATTTGCAAGTAACTGCTATTTTATTATCAACAATTGTCTTGGCGAATTATTACAGCAATTTAATAACTTGAATAAAAGCCTTGACTTGTACTGGCCATGTTCTAAATAGCATGTAAATGGGAATACAAATTACATTTATAAATAAAGTTAAATATTAAACTGGAAGTGAATTTAAACAGTTGCTTTTGCACGTAAGAGATTCCTTGGCACATTCAAAACAATTTTAATAAATTTTTCTCTGCTTTCTCAAGCATAAGGATTGAAGAGTATAGTACCAGTTTTAAAGTATTTTGTTTTTAAATTTAAATCTTACAACAACATAATTATTAATACATATTGATGAAAAAAGGATATGATTTTTAAGTTTATGTCCTTGTATCTAAAGCCGGCCACACACGAGTGATTTCTTCGCATGCCGTTTAAACGTCCTAAAAAAACCATGAACTGTGAAGCGAATTGTGTATGTATTTGTATATCAAAAAAGGAAAATTAAAAATAAATCCAAATGGACGAATGATTGGCATTTAATATGAACTAAGCTCTTACATGTACATAATAAGTATACGAAGTATAAATAATAAAAAAACTAAATCTGTTTGATAAAAGTATTTTGTTGTTCGTTTCTTTCTTTATACTCGTATTTTTCCAAATTGCATTTTTTACTTTTGGAATCTCAATCAATTCAATTAAAAATTACTTGCTAGCCATCTTTACAACACATTCAGTAAATAAATGGTTCGATTAGGGGTGGCTACGGAACATCAGTTGCGTTTCGCGCCGGAAACTGAAAATTTTTGGTTGCCAGAAAAGCGCTAAACAGCGTTGTGTTGCCATCTACTGGCAATGCAACTTCGGTTCGGTTACACATCCATTATCGCGCCAAAAAAAAAAAATGCAAAAGAAAACGAAATATTTTTGTTTCCTACACATCTCCGCAATATACATATCCATACTCGTACATACATACGTATTCCTTCACGTTTCGTTGTAAACTGTAATGAAAAAATTTTAAAATGTTCGCACACAAGCCCACTAAGACATCAAACAAATCACAAGCAATTGAAATGTTACAAGTAAATGGGATCGTGCGCAAAACTTGTAGAGTATAAATATTGAGGAATCAGAACCTCTTGATGTTCTTGGCATGAAAATTCATTGTGATAATCGATGGAATGATCACATTTTTCATGTCCTAAAAGAAGCATTGTAGTGTCTTGGTTTCTTAAAACAGTGTTAGACCTATTTCACTCCATCTGATCCCCTTAATATTTATACTACCTTTGTCCGACCTAAAATGGAATACAACTCCCATGTATGAGCGGGCCGGTGCTTCAAAGTCTATTTTGAAGTTACTCGATCGCGTACAAGATTGGGCGAAGAAGCTTATCGCTGTCAGTAGGGTAGCCAACGCTACTGGAGCTTCGACGGAATGTAGGGAGTATTTCACTTTTTTATCACTATCAAAGCGTGTTTATTTAGAGTGTCACAACTTCGAGTTTGCTTCACTGCTTTATTTGAGTACCCATTTAACAGCTGATAATTGTTTTTTGTTTAGTTTGCTTTGAAATTTTATTATGAATCGACTTACCCAAGAGCAACGCGTGCAAATTGTTGAAATTTTAAATTAAAAAAGCTGTTCTATTCGTACAACTCATCGTGCAGCGGGCGCTACAAATGATTTACTCAAAGAAACTTTTGATTTCTGGTTATGGCCCAATTAATTGTCCACCAAGATCGTGTGATTATTTTTTTTGGGGTTATGTTAAGTCACTTGTCGTGATCGTTGACACTATTAAAAGCCAGTACATACATACTATATTTATGTATTTATAAACTCGTATATAAATATACATATGTACTCGTAAAGGTATATATTAGTTAAATAATTCAATTTTATAACTTTGAATCGTTTACTTAAAAAATAACAACATACAGCTGGTTTATTTGCAACTTCTGAACAAAAAATTAGCACAAATTGTTATCGGCGTCAGATATTAAATATTATTTTAAGATACATACATACGAATGCATATGCATGAGTATGTGGAGGGTCTTACGCAACTCTATTTGTTTTTAAAGCGCGTGGAGTTTCAAAATATGGCGCGATTTGCTACTAAAACGACAACAAAGCTATGAAAATAATTCTAAGAAAAAACAATTTTTTCGAAATCGTACGATATTCAGTTTATGTATTTAGAAAACAAAGAAAATTGTTTGCGTCAGAAAACCTTCACATATAAAACTTAAAATCCTTCTAATATTATAAATGTTCATGTTTGTATGTTTGGATGTTTGTTCCATTAAATGGCGACTTGGATGAAATTTGGTAGACGTGTTGGATAGCGTGTGACCAGGATTAAAATATCAGTTACTTTTGAGGGACTTAAAACAGGGAGTAATTAGTACTTTTGACACTTTTCATTATATTACTAATATTTTATAATATTTTAATATATTAACTTTATATATATTTACTTTATATGTAATAAATAAATAACATACTTTTTAGGGGCTGAAATAAGCAAAATCTTTACTCTTGGTACTTTTTTTATTTTTGGTACTTTTTCTCTTGAGAAATTCTCTTAATAAATTTAAATAAAATTCGATTGACGGATAGCATGTGGTTAAAATATAGGGTACTTTTTATGGAGTAAGTACGTTTGGTACAGATTATATATATAAAATTTTTTTTTTTTACATTATCATACAGCGTATTTTCTTTGTTGGGAAGGGGGTTGAAGGGTGAAATGAGAAAAAGTTAATACTATTAGCTTTATTTATTTTTTGGTTTTTCGATTAATTTCCTTCAATTATGCCTTCACTAACATGTATCGTGCTCGAAGTCACCGATAAAGGATTGCAATATATACTTTTTGCCACCGATATACATATATATGTGTATATCTAAGTACATATAAATTATAACAATTTATTTGTAAATTCATTTATTGTCCACCAAAAGCTGCCTAATTGCATAAAAGTTGTAAGAAAATTAAAAAGATTTATATCGATTAAAAATTTTTTCGTGTAATAATTCTCATTCCTTGTTTAAGAGTTTGTGTATATGCATACGAAATTAAAATATAATGAAGCCAAATTGAAAAATCCACAAACCGCTACTAACCGCGATAGTGACAAAAGCTGTCACAATATTTGTTCTTAATAAGTTGAATAAAACTTTCAAGAAATTAGATCAAATTGGACAAAAGTGTTTACACATACATGTATGTATATACGTATTTTTGCCAGTTGTTTATACAGCAGTATAATTCTTTATTTAAAAATATGTACATAATCATACACATGTACTAACATATTATGCTGTTAAACAAACTTAAAATATAATATAATATATATCGTCATATGAATTCAAAAAAGCCCAAAAGTTGCATGTAGATAATTTTATAGAAGATGCTAAATTTTACACAAGAATCGGAAATCATATAGAATAACTGCTGTTTTGTTTTTTTTAAATTTAACATTCACTTTTTTATATAAAAATAAACCAAAACATTTTTATTAATTATTGTTAACCAATATTTCGCTGAAAAAGCCACCCATTTGGTGGATAAATATTGGATACAATTTAATTGGGTTAGCTTAGGCTGCTACTGTACACTTGGGTCCAGGATAGCCCACTTTGTGATTTAATTAAGAAGAATAAGGGAAGTTGATGAATGAAAGGGCATGGTTAGTCATGAAGGGGATGGTTACACATAAAACCATCCACTGCTCCCGATAAAGGAGTTAATTTTGGCGACTTTGCCATCCGCCTGCTCAAACAACCTAACGAAGAACAATCGGCCTAGAATTGCCATTCGTTGGTCTTGCAGAGAATAACAGAAACAGAGAAGGTAGGGAGATTGATGCGTCATCCTCCTCATTAAAGCAACTTCTAAAGAAATCATAGACGCCAGTCCAAATTGTTAATTAAATAAATTTGGATTATAATCAATCAAAAGTTAGTTTTAGAATTTTTAATAACTTACGTCTCTTTTAAATTCATATAACGATATACATATGTGCACGAGTATGTTTGTACTGGTAGTCTAACTTTGAGTTCGTAAATTCAATAGAGTTAAACTAAATTGCTAATTTCCATTTTATGATATTGGACGGAATATATCGTTTCGCTTAGATATATTTGCATTGATGTGAGTGAGTTTATACGTTTGTATTTGTTCTAATAATTTTCGATAATTTATTATTATAAAACGATGGACCTTTTTAAACTGAAGACACTTTTTATCAGAACGTACAACGTAGAAGTTATTCGAGTTTATTAAATTAATTTTTTTCTAAATTGGTTCAATTTGTGTTGTTATCCTTGTGGTATTGCGCTTCTTCCTGCGAAATTAAATTAAAGTCATGAAACTGTTAATTGTTTTTGTTCATTTATTAGGGGCATTTGTCTCAGGTAATTTTATGATAGTGGCTAAAAAAGCAACTAGACAACATTAGAATCATTATTAGTACGTTTATCACGGGATAGTCTAAAAATGTTGAAGAATTTATATTAAAAAATAAAATCGGTGAAAGAATTTAAGCAAAACTATGAGTCCCACAGTTTTTAGTCCACAAGAAAAAAAAAAAAAATTTAAATATTTTGAGATAAGTTCGAAAAAATTTAAATTTGCAATAAAATTGAAACAGAAAAACAGGCTCAAGTAAACACCAACAGAGAAATAGTGAACTATTAAAATGAAAGCTGACAAGCTCATTCATGTCAGTTCAATAAACTTTCCGTGACGAAAATATTTTTTTTGTCTTTTTTTTTATAATTATTACGGCGGGGTTAGAAATTTCTTTGTAATAAAAACAATTTGAATGATTTCAAAATGTTACCAACTTCTGGAGTTTTCTAGAAAGAAAAAGAAAATAATCATTTAATTAAAAACTAAATTGAACTCAGTTAAACCTGAATAATTCAAAATTTCTTGGGATAAAAAGCATTCAAAATTGATACTGTTAGCAAAAATTTTTATTTAATAAAAAAAAAAATTTAGATCGTTTCATACATTAAAATCGACTTTTAGAGCCAACCGCTATGTGCACATGCACAGTAGGGACTTTTGTGAAATAAATGGTTTATAAATTTGAAAGTTCTAAACTGCTGATTGTTTCAACTAAAACATGCATTCTCGTTTATATTTTGCAACTTTTGTTGCTGTAATTTTCAATATTTATACATGTATAAAGACGACTGGGGAATAGAGTACAACTACTGCCCTTTTTTCTATTTACTAGTATACATGTAGTCGGTTTAACTAATTCAAAATAATGCAGACGTATGTAGTTTATGGTTGAAAAGTATGTTTTTGGGTAATTGCAACACTTTAGAAAGCTTTTGCTCAGTTGTTTCAAAACGAAAATAAAATAATCAGTAAAAAGGAAAATCATAATAGAACTTTTAACTTTAACTTTATGATTTTCAATGCAGAGTCATTAGCCAGTTATGTTGCGCATGCGCCAACCTCCTGTAAGGATTCAATATCAACTGGTGAAGCCGAAACGTTTCTTAATGAAGCAAAAGACAAACCCAACTTAGATATTGTTGCCGATAGAGACATAACTTACGATCTCTATACTGCTAAAAATTCTATAAATCCACAAAAATTGCGCACCGGAGATGTTGATGCCCTAAACGAATCCAACTTTAATCCCAATTGGCCAGTAAGGTAAAGTCTATTTGCACAAAACAAAGATTATTGTATGAAAATTAATTTCCAACATTATTCAAATACCACTCACTACAAATAGAATTTCTATACAAGGCTGGACTGGCAAAAGTACATCCTGTTCTAATGGAATTATAAAAGATGCCTATTTGAGCCAGGGAAATTTCAATGTTATTTTGGTAGATTGGAGTGAAATCGCTCTAAATATTGATTATAAATGGGTAGAAAAACAAATGCCCGAAGTGGCTGCTGGTATCGCGGCATTTTTGCTCTTTTTGCAAAAAGAAACAAATATCGATTTTGACCAAACATATTTAATCGGTCATAGCACTGGCTGCCACATATCGGGACTAGTCGGTAAATATTTAAAACCACACAAATTAGGAGCTATTGTGGCCTTAGATCCTTCACAACTAAAACAACGTGGCCTTTCTGCTGACTTGCATTTAACTCCTGATGATGCTTCCTATGTCGAGTCAATTCATACTGATGCTTCTTATTTGCTTGAAAATAAAATTGAACTTAGTCAAGCATCATTTTTTCCAAATTGGGGACAAAACCAGCCACATTGCGCACAGGCAAAACAATCACAAATTTTCTATGAATGTGATAATTTTGCGGCTGTTAACTATTTTGCTGAATCCATTCGCCAGCCTAACTTGTTTGGCGCTATCAACTGTCCAAATTTATCATCTGTTTTGGAGAATTTTGATTGTCAATGCAGTTCGGGCAACGATGTGTGTCGATCGGATGTGTATATGGGTGGAGAGCCGGTGGTGCCAAAAACTGGACTTTTCTATTTAAGCACAAAACCTACTTGGCCATACGGTGTAGGATACGTGGCTGTAAAAAAAATGGAAAAACCAAGTACCGAATTCGTGGAAACAATGTTTTCTTAAATGGGGTTTAAATGAAATCATCAGAGTTTTACTATCGTATGTATGTATGTATGTGAATATATACTATTATTTTAATGTATGTACATATCTATACTTCTATACTATACGAGTAATATTATAAAGAGAAAAGATTTGATTTTTTGTTTGTTGGTTTGTTTGTTTGAAATGAATAGGCTCCAAAACGGCTGGGCCGATTTTGATGAAATTTTCAGGGAATCTTCAGAATATTCAGGCGGGTGACATAGGCTATATGAAGTTTTGATTGCACAAAGAGGCGTGGCACCACCCATATAATTCAAAAATTTAAATCGCCATATTTTGGGCATTTTTTGACCTATGTTGGTAATATTTGGTACATATGGTATTGGCATAATTTGGAATACGTAGATACCAGGAGAAAAGTAGGTGGGACCACGCCCCTTTTTAGAAAAATTAAAAATCGTAATATAGTCTTAACTACTAGACCGATCGTCATTAAATTTTCACAATAGGAATTTTATTTTATAACGAGGGGGGTAGCGAAGTGCACCGGGTATATCTAGTATATTATTAATCGTTACGAAAATATATTGACTTGGATTTACATAATTGTTGCAATGATGTTTATTTATTTAATACTGACTATACTCGGTGTGTTTCTGTACCAAAAGAAAACAAACAAATATTTTTAAGTATAAATAATTCGGCCTTTTTCCGAGTGTCGTTGTAGTGACGAAATCTTGAATGATATATCGTTTGCTATATGTTTTACATTGAAGTCCTTAACTCGACTACGACTACGACAACCGTGATAAGGTCGTTTGCTTCTTCATCATTCTCAGTCTAGACAACTGTAGTCTTTTCATTGGAAGCTTTCTAATATTCTATAAGACAGTCACTATTAATAAACAAACAAAAAAGTAAAAGATTTTAATACAAAAGGCGAAGTATGCGAATAAAAATATAACTGCCAGCAAACGTTTCAAATAAAAAAATAAATTTGAAACTGGTCTTGCTATGAGATAGTTAATTCACAGTCACATTTGGCAAATATTTGCCAAATAATAAAACGGTTTTCATTAGTATTTACACTCAGGGAAAAAAGGCGTTGCAAAATCAATAACGTTCGTGGTCGATTTGGCACCCTACGTTGTCGATTTTTTTTAACCACGCTGGTTGTCAATTTTTAAACGAACGTGTACAAATTGACAACATTATGTTGTCAAATATTGGTATTTGACAACGCACATTTTCAACTAGTTACCGAACGTGCTCAAATTGACAACATATTGTTGTCAAATTTATGTTTTGACAACGCGAATGTCAACTTGTTAACGAACGTGTACAAATTGACAACGAACGGTGTCAAATTGACAACGAATGTGTATAAATTGACAACGCTTTGTTGTCAATTCGTACCCGTTTGTTGCCGGCTATGTTTTAATTATTATTTGTGTGTTACCGAAGTTGAAAGCAAACGTGTTTTGTAAAAATAGTGAAAAAATGGATAATTTACAAGAAAATCATTTGCTGGAGATATTAGAAATTAATGGTGATATTATGGTGGTCAGTGACACATATGTTCCAAGCACCGATGTGGCTGAAGGCACTGAGGATGATTATAAACTTAAGGAATTCCTGAGTAGCATAAACATGGAATCCATTTTTGAATATTTAAAATGTAAGTAAATCAAACATTGTATTTACAAAATAATTATAATTGCCTGTTTTTAATGTTTAAGCATCAAAAGTAACATATCGTAGTTTGGCATATTTAAAAAAAGAAGATTTGAAGGAAGCAGTCCCACCATTGGGGCTACGTGTAGAATTCAGAGAAAAGCTTTTTCCCTGGAAAAAAACTGAGGTATTATAGTGTTATGATTTTTATAAAGAGAGTATTATAGAATGACTATATTCATAGCTCGGAATTGATGATGAAACAATGTCAGTGCCATCCAAAGTGGGGGAATGGTGGAAACGTAATGAAACGGCTGCCACCACTCCAGGGTCAAACTGCTCCAAAACCGGTGGAATTCTTTCAAAAGTAAAAAAATAACTTTTTGCAAAAAGGCTTGTAATAATAATTGCATTGTAATTAAATGTAGGACTTCAAAACATTGTTGAGCGAAACATCGAAAGGGAAGTTGGTGTTTGAATATTATGATGGAAATAAAAAACTAGAAACAGAACACAGAGATGACATAATCAATATAATTATTGAAGACATATTCAATAGAGACATAGTTCTTTGTACTCAAGACTACAAACGTTTATTGGATGAAATTTGTTCAGTTTTTCCTCTGGAAAGTGAAATGAAGGTAATATTTAATGACTACAGTCATACATAGAATATTCCTACAACAGAAGATTATCAAAACTAATTTTTTTAAATACATATTTCAATCTCTTTAGGATTATTATTACATTTCAAGAAAAGGAAAGAACAACGCAAGCGGGAAGCTATATGCAAAATACAAAAACAGAAATTTAAAAAAAAAAAAGCTTTTGGTTTCAGAACCAACCTCTACCACAACTCAAACGTCATTACAATCATCTCTGAAAGAGCTTGTGCAAATCGATGAATCAGTTGCTGTTTCACTGAAATTTTCTTTAATAAGGGAATGCGACGATTGGAGCTCGGTTTGCGAAAAATTTATCCTATGATTTATGATTTATTTATATCCTATGAATAATGGAAAAATTTATTTTAGACTTAAGTTAATTTAAATTGTTGTATGTATATACGTATATAATTAAAATTGGATTATATAATAAAACATGTTTTGAAAAAAAGCATGGATTTAAATTTTTATTTTAATGGGAATAAATTGGGAAAGGAACGGAAATTTATTAACAAATCGACAACGAACGGTGTCAAATTGACAACGAATGGGGTCAGATTGACAACGGCATGGTGTCAAATTGACAACGCCACGGTGTCATCTCAACATCGATATGGTGTCAAACCGAGCACAAATGGGGTCAATTTGACAACGATATGGTGTCATTACGGTGTCAATTTGACCCCATTCGTTGTCAATTTGACCACATTTGTGGTCGGTTTGACAACGATTATGTTGTCAATAATTCGTTGTCAGTTTGACAACGGCGTGTACAAGTTGACCACAAACGTTGTTGATACACTTTTGACACTGAATGTAGTCAGTTTGAGCACGTATGGTGTCATTTTTTTTCTGGGTGTAGGAGTTACGTTTTTTTTGGGCAAATGTTTGCAAAAGTGTGGCCGTAGGTTTATGCTCAATATTTCCTTCTAAGGGGCATACCTATGGTGACCATTTGTACACTCTTATAGTGAATAAGTATACTATTTTAATGTCTTGTATTTGTGTGCGCTATGTTTTTTTATTATTTTTTTAACTCCTGTCCCTTTTGTATACGTTATTTATTATTACAAATTTTCACATTAGTTCATTTTTTTCATTACTTTTAAAATATTTATAAAAAATTAAAAAATACGTTTTCAGTCAGTTGAAAACTCGTTGGCTAAAATAATATAAATTGGAAATGGCTGAAATAGAAACAATACCGACAAATATGTCGAAAAATAAAAATATGAAAAAATCGGATGTAAGTCCTGGTAAAATGTGGACTGAAATTTTTATATATTTTTAAAACGAAACTATTGGTCATTAAAACTTATTTTTCATTTACTCTTGCTGCTACTAATGCGCAATGTAAAAGTGACATAAACAGATTTTTGCTCCTTAACTTTTATCCCTCATTGTCGTTGCCTTTTTTCCAGCAAGTATATTTAATCTTCTAAGTTGCGGCAAGCTTCTAGATGATTTTCGTGAACGTTAAGAGAAGTTGTAGCATCAGCAGCAGAGTACGAAAAAACGCAGCGCAGTGCCGCTCGTTTTAGCACGTTTTGTACTTTGCACAAAGTGTGGTGCCAATTTGTTATTGTTCACTTAAGCGCCATGGCCACGTATCAAATTGGCTTGACAAACCAACATTTTTTTGATTAATTAGTGAAAAAAAAAACTCTCACGTATATGTCCATGTGATTTTGACGAAAATCAAAACAATATAGTTATTCACTGCCATCGATACTGTAATTTGAAGCGTATTTGATGTTTGCCTGCGTAATTACATCAAATCTCATTTTTATTTATATTGTGCAGCGAACACATCGTAAATTTGATAGCGCAATAAATAAAAAAAATGGAAGAAAAAATTGCATTTTGGAGATTATTGAAGTGTATCGCGGTTTGCCTGCTTTATGGAAAGTGAAATCCAAAGCATATAGCAACAGAGATGAAAAAATTCACTTTTAAATGCGCTTTTAAATTTAAGTGCGAAATACTACTCCAAAAATATAAGGAAAAATATCCGAACGGGGAAAAAAGATTGAACATCCTAAGAATACCGGAATAAATTACGAAAAATTGAAAGGTTGGAAAACAGTGGTGCCGGAGTAGAAGAGAAGTGTGATTTCAGTATCCTGTTTTTTAACTTTCGGGCCAACCAAAGTTAAAAGGCCCTCATACGTGTCTTCACTCATGAGCAAAAAATTTCGAAAATCGCTTGATCTCAATTTAAGCTCATTAAGTCAATTTTCGTACGTAAATTCATTTCTCTTCTTGTGCCAGTTTTTCATCCAAAGACGGTTTAGGTACATGATCTTTTTTACCTTTCTTTTGTTGCATAACAATTATTTTCACTCCGCTCAAAAAAAAAAAGTAGCACAAAAAAGGAACATTTTCATTTACTCCTATTTTTTGTACCGCTCTATTTTTTTGCGCATTGAGCAAAAAGAGCCTAAAGAGCAAGAATCGCGAATTCGTCATTTACAGTGGTGTAAACTTGTGGTGTAAAGAAATTATATCTCTATAATCGAAAATAAAAACTTCTTCAAAAAAAAAAAAAAAAAATTATAAAAAAAATTATACATATTTTAATAATACAATTTTCCCCATTTTAAAATAGAGGTTTTTTGTTGCCAACGCCCAACGCTAATCAAAATGCTTTTGAATTTCATAAAAATATGGTAAGGCATTGTTAACATGTGGGATAAGGAAGAAAGCCGTACATATGTATGCCTTTTAGATGGCTTCTATACCTCTTCTTCTTTTATGTATAGAAAGCTTTGCCAGCTTGTGTACTCTTTGAAATTAAAACTTTTATCTAAAATGGGAGACAATTTTAGACAATTGTCAGAGTTTTTTTGGTGAATGAATGTAAGGAATTTTAAGACTATATTTTAAAGATAGTTTAATTTTTTGCTTCCATTTCACTATTTTATGAATAATTTTCTATAATAAAGAACGTTAGCTTTAAGTTAGATTTTATAATAACACTAGATGATTGGACCGGCTTCGCCCGGAAGCTATTTTCTTATATGGGGGAACCATTCTCCCCAACCATCAACCCATTTTTACAATTTTGATAAGCTGACATACACCATTTGTCCTTCAACAACATAAATAATTTTGTTCTACTTGAAATACGAACGATAACGCTTCTCGTGAATAAGGCGGACGTAGCGCCATATTTCTGTCAATATGATGTGATGCTTATTGTAAATGACGCCATCTGTCATTCAACAACAAAAAAATAAATTTGTTCTGTTTGAAATACGAATTGGGTTAATCGTTTAGTAAATACAGGAATCGCCCCCTCCCTCCCCTCCTCGTGCCCCTAGCGGTTTAAAATATACTTTAAAACCTAATCTCATACCTACCAAATATGCACAAAAAATTTCATTAAAATCGGTCGATCCGTTTCGGAGGAGCTCGATAACAAGCATCGTGACACGAGATTTTTATATATTAGATTAAATGCGGCTCATATTTCAGTAAAATATACAACATAATAAATCAAAAAATATTTCGCTCAGTATGATTATCATTTGGTTACCTTTCTGAATCATTTTGGTTAAAAAGTTATTCGTCGTGGCAACACAAAATAAACTGAAACTAACAACTGTCACCATGAAAAGGCGCATGCGCAATCCAGCACTCAACTTGTTCAATGTGTAGAGAAATCCATACAATTCGCCCCAGCGAACTTTAAAAAAGTAAAAGCGCTAAATATGCACCACTGTAATATACATAAATGAATTGTTGCAACAATTCAGGATCAGCTGTTTACTGTGTATCTGTCGTTTCCAAAATAATTAAGTAGCTGGCTAAGCGGCTACAACGGTAGCTAGCAGCATTTGTAGTCTTGTGTTCGTGTAGTCTGCTGTGGCGAATATGCTCATGTTTATACCTTTAAGGTATAAACACATTCGCCACAGCAGACTACACGAACACACGAACACAAATGCTGCTAGCTACCGTTGTAGCCGCTTAGCCAGCTACTTAATTATTTTGGAAACGACAGATACACAGTAAACAGCTGATCCACAATTGTTAACACGATTCATTTATGTATATTACAGTGGTGCATATTCAGCGCTTTTACTTTTTTAAAGTTCGCTGGGGCGAATTGAATATGGCGAATTGAATTCGCCACTCACATCACTTTGTATGGATTCGCTTTGACCGAAAAAATTCATCTCATGGATCTCTTTTGGCTCCGGAGTTACGGGGTTCAACTTATTTTTTATTGGCCATAGCTCCTGGCATATGGAACGGATATAAGCAATGTGGATATCACTCTAAACTTCTCTAAAATACCTTTATACTGGTATATAAATTTTTTAAAACAATGTACCCATTGCGAGTGAAATTCAATTTTAAAATTTTTTTATCTGACTTTTCACTTTTACAGAAAACTTACCATGCTTTTATTTGGTGTATACTTGAAAGCTGCCACCGATGAAATACGTAAGCTATGCTTCTTTAAGGTTGATTTTAAGAATTAAATGAGTTATTTAGAGCATTTTGAAGTGATACCTATGTCGTTTATATTCGTTCTATATTGTAGGACTTATGATCAATAATATATTGAAGTTTTGAAACCCGTAACTGCGGAATCAAGAGAGAACGCCGAAAAAATTACAAAAAAGTTTTTGTGCATATGAAAAGTAATATTATCAGGCTCAAGTTCAGTTTTATTGAATTAATGAAAATTCAAAATTCCTATGATATTTTTTATGTTTAAAAATATTAATAATTTTAATAATAATACTTTGCTGATAACGGACTATGAGTGTGTTGATTATTAGTAATTTCCAAACAGTGATGAGAGAATTTCGTACAAACCAGAATTGTCTCAATATGTAGAATAAAAAATGAATTAAAAATAATTCTCGTCTTCTAATTCTGTTGACAACTTAGTTAAATAGTTGATATTCTTCTCAATTAGTTTCCACTTTACGAAAATTGTAAAGATGGATAATTGAACGCTGATGAGAGGTGTAGCGGCCTTGAAATCAGTACTGATACGTTCTGCTAAAAACTGATTGAATATAAATAATAATATTTTTCAACATAAAAAACTCTTAGGAATTTTGAATTTTCATTAATTCAATAAAACTGAACTTCAGCCTGATAATATTACTTTTCATATATACATCAATATAAGTTCAAATAATAATTACGTTTATTCGTAATAATAATAATATAAAAATAAAAAAAAATTTAGGTAGAAAAGGGCTATTACCCTGTGAGTTTTTTTTAGTCTTTAACAATGTTGGTGTTTTTGACTCAAGTCAATATTCTATATAACAATAAAGCTAATAAAAATTCTTGATGCATATATAATATAACATTTCAATTTTGTAATTTTCTTTTTTATTTTACAATAAAAAATATTTCTAATCACTAATTTGCTTCACATATTTTGTTATATTGTCAACATTGTTTTGGTTTTGTGGCCATCAGAAATAGAAATTAGTTTAATTTGAGTACACGATAAAAGTAGCATGGACAAAAACCTGTTGCCGTGTTGCCTTGCTGTCTTCAATATAATCATTCTCATATGCACACATGTATTCTAATTTTGACAGGTGGTAGTCGGTAGTCTGCTGTGGCGAATGTGTTTAATGCTTTACTCCTTTTTTCTGCTCCGCTTATTTTGCATTTCCTCTTTTTTCAATGAGTACTCGTATGAGAGGAAATCACAATGCACAATGCGCAAAAGGAGTGGGCAAATGCGAACTCTGCTGAATTGCGACGTACAGACATGTGAATGTTGCTGCTTAACGGTCGGTCAGAGGCGGTCTATATTAAATAAAGTATAGGAACGAGGATGCTGTCCTGCGATACTCCGGCATCAAGCGGCTGTGGAGGGCTTATAAAATTACCCTCTTCAATTAAAAATTTTCGTTAATTTAAATCGCTTGTTTAAAACATTTGAAATTAAATAAAAGTAAAAACGAAAACTTGTCAAAATCAATAACAAAATATTTTTTTTATTTTCATTCGCTATTGCGGTGAACTGCAGTGGGGCACTTAATTTTGCTTCACATAACAATAAAATAATAAAACTAGAAACTCAAGGACACTTTTAATTTAAGAAACAATATTTTTCTAATTATTTTTTTTATTACCGTAATAAAATGGAATACATTTGCTTACATCTTGTTTTTGCAGCAGCAGACCATGGAAGACGATTTAATAAAATATATGTAGAAATTTGTTTTTGTTTTCAGTATAAATAAACGATTGAAAATTTATAATCGTCTTCCGGAAATAGGCAGTAAACGGTTTCGTTTACATACAAATTATATTTCTAGACTTTTCTTAACAGCTCTTAAGGGAAAGTCCATTCATAATTTCTCTTATTTATTTGGCGTAAAATATGCAGCATTAAAAGTAGAATTTACTTTTAATTATTTGAAACTTGATTGAGCTAAACTTTTCGCTAAGTGTGTTTTGTTTTTTCGTTTCTTTTCAATGCAACGATAAAAATAAATTCGCTCTATTCACTTTAATGTAAATTTTTATTACCATTTTGTTGTTAAAATCCTTTGGAAAAAAGAAAAACTCTAGGCTGCTATTTTTTAGATATTTTATTTTATTTTCGCTTACCAATTTAAAATTTTTGTTCCATTTTTACTATTCATTATAAGCACTTTAGTGATTTAGCATTTTATTTAACTTTTTTTTTTTTTCGTTCAACAAATTAAAACTTTTGTACAATAAATGAAAAAAAAAAAAAAAAAAAGAAATAATTTTAAGAGATTTGGCAGTAGCCAAGTTGAGAATGAATTAACTAAAAGTTATCAAGGTGGCATTTCATTTCAACTTGGAAAGAAATTTGTTTCTTTTAATACACAAAAACGTCATGCACATGGAATTTGGTGCACAAAGCACTTTCGTTTAAATATTTCGATAATTTAACTAAAAATAAAAAAAAATAAAGGAAAATGTTTAAGAAAGTTTTAGCATCGACAGACAGACATACAGACATTAGTCAATTAAATAGTTTTCACCAGAAAATGTGGTAAAGGAAATGATTTATTCCTAGCAAAGTTTTTCAAAATTTTACAAAAGCAATTAAACTAAATTAAGTGATTGTTGAATTTTAATTCATGCTTTGTATCTTGACATTTTTAAAGATTCCAAAGAATTTAAGAATATGTTTCTAAGAAGAATTAAAAACATCAAGGAAATTTTTACTGAGTTTTTGTAAAAAACGGCATTGGTGCCATACGACAACCACTTTGAACACAAATTAAGTAAAATTTCAGTATACTGCAGAAAAAGTGTTTCTCAATAGATTTTTTTATATGTGTAAAACAATTTTTCATAAAAATACCTTCATCTTAACTGAAGTGAATGACCACTAAAATTATCTAGCCGACCATAAAAAAATTATCGCTTTTTTTTTGTGAAATATAACAAAGTTGCAATAAAGGAGCAATTCCTTTTTTAGTAAATAAAAAAAAATTATCATAAAACTAATTTTAATTGCACACTAATTAAGGCAACTTATAACGCTTTAGTTTAATTAATTAATTTCATATACAATACAATTAATAACAACAGAAAAAGTTTTTGCATGCGATTAGAATAATTGTAAACGTCTGTGGATTTTTACATACTCCAGGGAAAAAATAATTGAGTTAATTTTAATTACACAAAAGTGCATTAATTATCAGATAGATGCTGGCTGACATGTACATACTGCAGTTAGTTAAATCGCAAAAACAGCAAAAAAAAAAAAAAAAAAATCAATGCCACTTTTTACAACTATAAATTTTTAAATAATTATATTTTATATATGTGCATCATAATTGTGCAATATTTTGATGAATGTATTTGTTGTACTTAACGAACACTTAAGGCTAAAAGTGATAAAGTTAAAAGTAGACATTATTGACGTTTCAGCATGATCGCCATTATAGTGTCAAATAAGTAAACGTTTGCTTTTCTCTACGTTTAATATCTTTATTTCAATAAATTCTGAAAATACCTTTACTGCACTGTTATTTTGTTAAAATCACTATAATTAATAGGCAAGATCACTTTTTGTGATGGACTTTATGGCCACATTATTCAACCGATTTTGACAAAACTTATAATGAATTGAAAAATGTTTATACACAGAACTGAAAGAGATATTTTGTGGGTTAGGTATTTTTTAAAATTGTTACTAATACATGTACACATATTACTAACACATGGAAGCAAATATATATAAATCAACACCCAGCTAGCATTTGCATGATTGTTTGACGAGTGCGATCATTTTGCGACTCGTTTTATAAACGTCCACACGATTATTGGAGTGGATTTATATTTTTCTCTTCAGAAAGATGGTTTTGCGAGCCATTTTTACGATTTTAGGATAAGTAAATCGTCGTTTACGCATTTTGGAGGGCATTGGAGGGCTGTTAATAGTTAACAATCGTGTTTCACTCTTCGAAGAGATACTCTTGCAAGTTACTTAAACGAATGTTACACGGGTGTTTTGTTAAAGGGTCCAAAACGATCCGTATGCGACTAATTATGGTGCATGAAGACAATGCGTATGAAAGAGTCGTCATCAGGACAGAGTTTCTCCCGTTGTCTTTAACTTCTTCGATCGGAATGCGTCATCAACGACGATCGGTAAAATCGCCTTCTCCGATCGCGGAAGATTGTTTTACGATTAAAAATTCCAGCTGGGCAAACAAACAAAACATGTAAGTGTTTTTCTCCAATTGGTTTTGCAAAGAAAGAAGGTAACATCATTAAAAAATTATTTCTAAGTTTAAAGGTGGGACTATTGTACAGATGTTAAAGGAGCCACAGAGAGAAAAAATGTCATTAAATAGATTTGGATTATTGAAAGGTATTTTGGTTTTGCTTTCAATATTCTATTTTATTTTTATTATGTGCGAATTGATGCAAATGTACCATTAAATAGTTGTAGTTGTGGTTGGTGTACGACCTTTTTTTAAACATTTATTTTTTCTAACATTTAAACAGTGTCTCTATGAACAATAAAATAACTTATATTTAAATCTAGGATATATACGGCCAATTATGTTGGTCATTGGTTATATATTTGTTTTCATTGAAACTTAAAATTATAAATTAACGGCAGTATGTATAATGAAAAGTTGACATGAAGTTAGCATAAGTGATGAAATTGAACTGGATCTTATTGAGTTTTTCCACATGCTGTGCAATCACAAATCATCGTAGATTATAGTCATATCTTCCGACTACAATCTAAAGTAATATTCAATGTCATATTGTAAAAGAAAACTCGCTAAGCTTCAGTTCAATTTCATCACTTATGCTAACTTCATGTCAACTTTTCATTATACATACTGCCGTAAATGTATCGGTTTTAAAGCTTATGCATATCGGCGTCGATTTTGTACTCTGTTCGATTGGTTTTTTTGTTTTAAGGTCGGTTTGTTTTATAAAATTATAATTTCTTCACATGAGCATAGTTTCTCCTCAAAAAAACATTAAATACGAAAAATTCCTCTAATAGAAATTAATAGCATACATATTTTTGTATTTAGAAAATTTTGGAAGTGAGTTTTCACATTTCAATATGTTGTGACAAATTTTTAATATCCAACATCACTTAGATTTCAATATACACAGCTGAATAGAACAAACGTTATTTTTTGGTAGAAGCCACTTAAGTTCATCGGTATTCATGTGTATAATGCTTTCACTAGTTGTTTAATTTAGTAGTGAGAAGTCTCGTATTCCATTTTCTTTTGAAATGTGTATAAATGGGGTCTATAATAACGTTCAACAGAGAGCTACCTAACAAGAAGTGAAAGCCTTATACACATGCATGCAGACGAGGCTAAGTGGCTTCTACCAAAAACAACGTTTGTTCTATTCAGCCGTGTACGTTGAAATCTAAGTGATGATGGATATTCAAAATTTCCTTTCTTACTTGAAATATTAACATTGTCTAATTCTCTCGGATCGTTACGATGCGAATTATATCCTATAAAAATCAATACGTTTTTTTTATAATTTACTCTACAAGCGCACTTCGAAAAGTCTTTATTACAAATAATTAAGTTATAAATTTTTTTTTAGCCGAACTAAGTGATGTTTTTTACTAGAAATGAAAATCTAGAAGCTCGTCTTGTTAGTCTTGAAACATCATGATGTCAGTTCAAACCTCCGTGCAGTCTAATTTTTCTTTGTCTATTAAATTATTACGAGCTTCTAGACGAAGTTTTTTATATTTTTTTATTTCCCCTTTCTTAAGACTTTTTCAATGATAATTTAATTGCTGCCTACGAATGATTTCATTTAAGTTACAGATAAGTTTCACATCATATATCCTGTGTAGTTCTACATTAAAAATTCTATTTCGAAAAAAATTTTAGTTGCCTTTTTTTTGCGGTTAAGGGTCGATACAGAAAAATAAGTAGATAGTACTCTCTTAACATTTCTGGAATGAAAAAAAAAAAAAAAACAATATTAGAAAATTGTCTTTGTCCAGAAAATTGTAGGTCTCTTTTGATGGATGAATGGATGTTGCTCATACTTAAGCAGATGCAAAAAAAGAGGGAATTTGATTTCGAATAACTGAAATAAAGATTACGAAAATTATACTGATAACAAAATTTTTGGTTTCTTTTTACATATATGTATATGAAAATGGATTAATGCTTTACAATTTAATATTTAATATCTTTATTTTGTTTGGCTTCGCAAAATGAACATGATATCTTTCTCTTACATGCATTTTGTCTGTTGATTGTGAAGAATGAAAATTCAAACAATGTATGTTTGCATGTATGTATGTATGCAAGTTCAGCTATTATTCTGTCAGGCACGCATAACATTCTATCTACATGAAAAAAGAAACTAAAAATAATAAACAAATTATGTTAAAATATCTATTATATGGCAAAAGATACAAGCGAACCAAAAACTTCATCCTCGAACATACAGACTAGTGATGTTACGAATACTCGTATTCGTATTCGACTATTCGACTATTCGCCTGTTTTAAGATATTCGTATTCGTATTCGTATTCGCCAAATTCAAGCGAATATTTTTCGAATAATTTTCCCATAAATTTTCCAAAAAAAAAATCATACAAAAGTTTAAAAAAAGTACATAAAATG
Organism: Lypha dubia; assembly: GCA_947311025.1. Lineage (NCBI taxonomy): Eukaryota > Metazoa > Arthropoda > Insecta > Diptera > Tachinidae > Lypha > Lypha dubia. Next base: position 66,331,549 of record OX371262.1, on the reverse strand, counting down.
TAAAAAAATATATTAATTTTTATTAAAAAAAACCCATTGTATTTCACGCAGAGTAAGAAAAACGAAATCTGAAAGTATGTAAGTAAAATAATTAAAAAATGTTCTGTAGAGGTTTTCAAATTCGGCATCTTAATGCAATAATAATGTTAAATCACTAAATTTTTTTTTCATTTATAGTTACTAACGCAAAGGCAGGGATTTTTTCCAATTAAATTTGAAATATAAACCTCAAAAGAAATATTCCTATTCGTATTCGTATTCGGCGAATACTGTTTTAAATATTCGTATTCGCGAATACTAAAAATTGATATTCGTAACATCACTAATACAGACAATACAATAATAGGGTGTTCAATCGATTTGCCTTTAATCGGTGAGTCGATGAATATTTGCTGGATTCTATGATTTTTTTGGACTTATAATATTTTAAATTGTTTTAAATCAAATTTCATAAGTGTTGTCTTTCGTATATTAAATGCTATTGATTTTTAATTGTTGTGTTTCAGTAGATCTGTGCACATTTTCCACATCACTGTCATTCAGAACATTTATGAAAATGCAGCATTTTGAAAGGGAGTATTGGCTGAAGTGGTTAGCGCGTTAACTACTAAGCAAACTTAGTCTTATGATCTGTGTTCAATCTCTGGTGAAGGCATGTCATCAACATCATTTATTTCACTAATGTTCATTAGTGGACTGTTTAAGTGATGAAGGCAAAGCACGGATCACTAAAAATCTGGTTCGATAAGGATTGATACAGGTCTTTTTTTGCCTCTACAGAAAATTTTTAAATTTTGAGTTGACGCTCTTTAGAGGAAGCAGTGCGATATGCAAAGTTCCGAAACATTGAATCAACTATAAAACCAATGCCTTGTTTGCTTTCTGAATGCGATAAAAATACTTGGCGGCGGCGTTTTGAAATGGTATACATTGTATGATTATTGTACTGCGGCGTTATGAAATGTAATGCATTGTTCAAACTCAAAGCAATTGACGTTTTGGAAATCAGCCATATTCTATGAGAAATTTAATGCGTCTACTTAATACTAGAGGCGCTGCAACACTGCGTTAAAAAATTAACAAAACACGTAGTAACAGAGTTGTGAAAAATTTAACCCTTCTACATTTTCAACATCTATCTTCTCTACCCTATCCCTTTCTGTAAATTCTGGCACTATGCATTGAATAAGTAGTGGTCAACGCCTAAGTGCTGGTACTACACAAAAAAAGTATGTATATCTCTTTTTGTATTTGTTTTCCGTTGTTAGAGTTTTTAAATCTTCAAAGTTTGCCGTGTGTGTCCTGTTAATGCACTGCGGGCCGCAAGTTGTGCTATTTGGCTTAAAGGTTTTGTAGTTGATTTTAAGTCGTGACTTATTGGAAGCCTTCCTAGTCTTCCAACATAAATTTTTGGACATATATTGGACCTATCTCCATAGCAGCTAATTTCATACCCCATGTTTGTTTGTTAATTGTGATGTTCTTCTACTAAATAATTTGTTATTTATAGTGAACTCTTCCGATTTGCTGCACCACCGGTTCTAAAAAGCAAATATTTACATATTTATGATGCGTCATGATTTATCATGAATGCACTTATGGGGAGAATATTATGGAGGGATGAGAGCACCTCCGGCTTATTCAGTCACTCGTTCCAGACACAACCCATTGATCGGCTGCCGCTGTGGCTGATAAGCAGGTTCTCGGTTCGATTCCGGCCAGAAATCCTGGGTGTTTTCTGCAGACAAGCTAATCGCTTCGCGGGGTTTGTTTAAACAAAAAAAAATAAAAATAAAATGAACGAGATGAAAACAGCTTTGACTATCAGTCCCATCGGCTCTAATAGCAGTTTAATTCAATCAATTATTAGAACTTTTAATCAATCGATTAACCGACAAAACCTAAACCAGCACAACCCTAAAACAACTCACAAAATATTTTTCTATTCTCCAAACAATAAAAGTTGCTTTTATGATGTTGCATTTTATATTAAAAAAAAAGCTCATTTTCACATTCCGTAGCAGACTTGATTTTGATTGCATGGTAGTTGATGCGTGTGTGTGTGCATGTATGCATGCATTCGCAAAGGAAATACTTCAATGCTAAATGTGGTTGCAGTCGCTACTACTGCATCAACAGTATAGTGTGATTTTGACATTGATCAGTGAAATAAATGAATTATTTCATATTGTCGTTTTTAGTGTTAGTTTTTCATAGATTCGTGCAAACCATCTCATGTAAGATCCTAGTATAGTAAGCTTTCAAATGTATTGCTCGCATTTGTGTAATGAACGCCGTCCACACGTACACAGAGAAAAGAGATTAGTTGTGGCATTATTTACGTTAATTTTTGTCCTGGAACACAACTGAATTGATATTTTTAATACTTAAAACTAAATGAAATTGTTTTATTTAATCATGAAATAAATTGAATTTAAAATTTATTTTTAACCCTTATTGGTATTGAACATGGAACTCATATGTTTGAAACACATCGCAAAAAGACAGCTCAGCCACATAAGTATATTAAAATCGACAAATATTGAGGAGTAAGTATGTATTTATTTTAATATAATTGGTTATGCCAACCGAGGAAACGATTAGTGGTATCAACCAAACCATATCGCCATTTTGGCATTTAGTAGCAGCATGAATTGAAGAATGAATTCGGTTGAACCAACCAATTAAATAATTGTCACTACCGTATGTTGGTTACAATTTTGGTATTATGATTATGATCATGAAATGTTGGTTGGATCCATAAAATATAGCTAGCGGTAACCGATATTGATAGTTGGTGCAACCACACAATTCGGTTGGCAACAACTGTGTGTGTATTTATCTGCATATTCTCAAGAAATAAATATAAAAAAAAATAAGTAAATAAATAATAAATTAAAAATGCTTTTGTTCTTTGTAATTCATGATAAAAAATTAAACAATAATTTGTGGTATTCAATGTTGTTTGCTTTCTTTCGTAGTCGAAATCTCTGTTGTATCTTGCATTAGTATCTCTTAATATGAATGCTTGTCTTTAATTTAAACCGTTAACAAAAGTTTAAAAGTTGATAAAATTTAATGACAAAATTTTTTTATTTTACAGATTCTTTTATTAAAAGTTAGCTACATATTAAAACTGAATGTTGTGCGCTTATGTGTGTATGTAAGTATGCAAAGTTTATATATATTTTTGCTTCTTACAAAGTTCCGAAAAATCTTGCTAATACTTAACACATTTTTGCATATAATGTGTGCGTGTAAAAATTAACTGTGGAACTACTGAAATTTGTTTGTGTAATTTTTTTAATTGTATACTGAAGGACAAATAGTGCAGAAATATATATATATACATATATATTGTGGTAATGTTCTGTTTCCGTTTGTTAACACCTTTATTATGAAAAATTAAAAATAAAAAATAAAAAAAACTGAGTCTGCCGCAATTTAATATCCAAAATATTATTTTTGTATTTCCGTCTTCATTTATTAAACTACAGAAATTTTTTAATTTATTAAACAATGTAAACCATGCCACCATATCGCTGTCGTTCTGCGTTAACCTCGTATCTGAAAAATGATAATTGTTGGAAAATCCATAAAAAACATTTCTTATTACTTAATTCATGTTTATGTATACTCTTTATTTATGACTATAACATAAATTGTATTATTTATCGGTATCGGTATCCTGACGTTTTTATCGAAGAATTACATTAAAATATTAAGACATACAAGCAAAGAAAAGATAATATTGCAAAAATTTCATGTCAATGAAGCATATCTGCCTCAACCAAATAAGCAAATATGTATAAAAATTAATGTTAAAATTAAAATTACATGAAGAAAATTATTTAATTTTCCAAAAAAAAAAAAAAAAAAATTAAAGTGATAATAAAATTATCATCATCACTGGCTTAAAGCTCATAACTGATATAGGGTGCTTTTTATAGAGTGCCACAACTTTTAGTTAGCATCACTGCTCTATATGATCACCCATTTAACAGCTGATAGTTGCTTTTTGTTTAGTTTGCTTTAAAATTTCTATTATGAATCGACTTACACCAGAGCAACTCGTGCAAATTGTTAAAATCTTTAATTAAAAAAAAACTGTTCTATTCGTCAAACTCATCGTGCAGCGGGCGCTTACAATTGATTTACTCAAAGAATCTTTTAATGAAAAAAAATTATTTCACGTAATGGCCTAATTAATTGGCCACCATGATCATGTGATTTAACCCCGTTAGATTATTTTCTTTGGGTCGTCGATAAACCACAAACAATTGAACACTTGGAAATCAACATTCGAAGAGTTATCGGCGAAATACGGCCGCAAATGCTGCGAAAAGTTGTTGATAATTGGTGTTCATATTTAAACATTAATTTCATAAAATTTTCTTTCCAATATGTTGGAATATTCATCATTGATAGTAAAAATATATTTCATTGTTTTATTATGATTTAAACTTGTGTCACTCTGTAAAAAACACCCTTTATTAGTAGAGTAGCTTTAGTATACGAATAATAATATATGGCGACTATATTATGTTCCTTAGATGACAAATGCAATAAACAGTAGCCTGAATTATTAATCTGAACATTAATGATACTTTGCGATTATGATCCATCCAACATGTGTTTTCTTTGCGTGTACGTATGTATGTATGCATGAAGAAGTTTGAAGAAACCAAGCAAAAGGTTGGACGATAGAAAATAAAAATAAATTACATTTTACTTTTTTATATTAAATTATATTCAACCATAATTAAAACGAAAAAGAAACCCTGACACCATATTAATTATATTCGAAGTGTTTATAAAACCACACACTCCAAATAACACCTGTTCATTGAGTTACGAAATCTATAAGATCATCTTGTGGCAAATTGTTTAGGTAAAGTTCAACAGTATAACATTAAATTTTGCAAAGACAGTTTTAGGAGTACAAAATTTGACAACTTCATAAATAATGTTTTCATTATTTCACAAGCTGATTTTCTGTTAATAATCATTTGCATAAATTCTAAAATCTTATCTGCCTATAGAAGCTTTAGTCGCTTTATTTTTTCCTATTTTATTTATGACACTAATAAGAAATATACTTAAATCATTTGCATCAAGTCAAACTGACAACCACAACTAGAGGAGTAAAACATTTTATGTTAATAAAAAACATAAGATGGTAACTTTGGAGACGAAAAAAAAAAACAAAATATTAACATAAAATATCGTTAAAAATTCTATATAATGAGACAATAAAATTTTCATTTTCATGATTTACCGCAGTGCTTGCGATAACTTCCTCTTAAAAGCATTAAAGTTAACTTTTAGAACTTTGGCAATATGAAGAGGGTTGTGGGTGTTGGTTGGAGGGAGGGTGGTGGGTAAATTTCAATTAATTTGAGTTCAAAATGGTTGTCGTGCGGGTTCAATGGCGTTTTTTTTTTATAAAAATTGGAAAATAAGGATTTTTTCTCTCACAGGGAATTTTTACTAAAAATTAGTTCAGTGTTTATTAAAAAAGTAGTCAAAATTTCATCATGGTTGCCATCTGCCGTGTCTCGGAATAATATTTTCACATAATTGTGTTATTTGTTTTATCCTTCTTCTGACCCATCCATCGGCTACAACAATGCTTTTGAAGTCATCACAGCGCTAGCAAATCTCCGGTCTTTTAAGCCCTCTACCTGCTTGCCTTGTGGTGTTGCATCGAGTTTTTCAAAATATTTTGACAAGTAAGCAATATATTGTTGATTTAGTCTTGCTTTAAGGTTTTTGGTATATTCCTTCATTTTTATTTTTAACTGAAGTCGAAGTCTCATATAGTTTTTTTTGGCACGAAAGATTTTCTATATCTAGAGAAATAGTTTAATTAAATCTCATTTGCAGATTTGTATAGAATTTGCAGCAGTTTAATTATGGTTTGCTTTAAATGCCGCTACCTTGACAGTGTCCCAAAACTACAAATCTTAACTAAAAGTTTTGAAAATGCAAAATATGATGAGATCCTGACTTTACTTTTAAGATGCCCATAGTCATCTTTGTATGTGAGCTGGTATTCTCAAGGGTATATTTTCCGAGCAATGAGCACTCAAATAATTTTTGTATATCAACCAGTTAATACGTGCGGATGCCATCGGTAAATCACATGGAAGTTATGAAGTTATGTCAGCATATAGTGACACAATTTGGCGAGTGGTGTGAAAATAGATCTAATGATGTGTCAAATCCCAGAATTTAATATACAAAACAATTGATTTTAGAATTCTCTTCGGAGCATGACTTTTTGGAACGTTGTTAACTTCTTCAGCATTAGTTTTTTTTTCTTATTGCCCAAAACTTTTCCATCGGGAGCAATACAGAACAATTAATTAGAGACGTTGCAGAAATTTGGCTCAAAAGTTTATGTTCTTACTTTTATACTAATCACTTTCCTGTTTCATAGGAGTATTGCTTGGTAGCCAAATCAAAGACTATTCACTCTAATCGGGAATAAGACGCGATCACTTTGTTCACGTGAAATGAAAAAAAAAAAAAATGACAACAATGCAAAATCGGCGATCATAATTTTATGAGACGGAGGGAACACATTTCACGAGAACTTTTATTTCCGATTAGTGTGATTGTGGTTCTCAGATGTATGTATAAGGTATTTTTATAGAGTTATAGAATTTTTAAATGGAATAAAGTTGAATTTTTTAAATTGACTTGCAATTCACTTTATTCGCCTGGCCCGGACGTAGTCTAATCTGGAGGTCCAATTTTCGATGACTTTTTCAACATTTGTGGTCGTATATCGGCAATAATGCGGCGAATGTTTTCCTTCAAGTTTTCAATCGTTTTGGACTTATCGGCGAAGACTACCGGCTTTGCATATTCCCTCAGCAAATAGTCTAGCGGCGTTAAATTGTACGATCTTGGTGGCCAATTCACGGATCCGAAACGTGAAACTACGGGTTATGAAATGTTTTCTTCAATAAATCAGTTGTGGCACTTGAGGATTATCATACGGAAGTTTTGTTTATTGACGTATTCCATTCAAGCAAAAGTGAGCTTCATTGATAAACAAAATTCGGGAAAGCAATCGGGATCAACAAAACCTGATTTGAACATTTGGAAGCGTGCTTTAGGCGTGAGTCCGTTCATGTTCTAATGCCAAACTAAACATAAATCACTTGACAGCTGACAAAAGGGCCTTCAGCTAAAAAAGCGTTGCTCTATAACTCTATAAAAACACCCTATACGTAGGCAGCAGTCATATCTGATGGCGATCTATTATATTTAAAATTCTTCGTTTACTGCCGTATTTATGATAAGTAATCTGGGTTTACTAATAAAGATCTATAAAACAAATTTTATCGGACAATTTTCTTTGTAGTCTCTTAATGAATTAAAAAAAAAAAAAAATTTTAACAAATAAAACTGTTGAGTAAAAACGGCTTTTTATTATGTCACTACTACATAATCGTATGTGCAAACAGACATATTCCTTGCCAAACGAATTATAAATTTATCTTTGATTTTAATTGAAATCTCTTCTTTTCATTTCCCCTTTCAAGTGCCGTATAACATTTGCTAATCAGGAAGTTGTTTGAAATTGCTTTTACGTAGATTTCATAAGAAAAACGACGATATTCTAAAAAATAAGAAATTTCGAAATATTGTTGGTAATTTTCCTTTTTCAGTTACTGCGTTTACATCCAAATATGAAATTATTTTATAAAATAACAAACTTTTAAATAGCACTTAAGAAAACTTTTGTGAATTGCCCAAGTAATTATGTACGCATGTGTGTATGTATGTGTGTGTACTCGTATTTAATATAATAAATTATTAGTTTGTTTAAATGGGGACTTATGACTACAATCAATAGTAAAAGAAATGATATTATAATTATACGTACGCAAGTCGTTTGTAGCTGATAATATCTTTGACTAGAACATCACTAAAGTCCATTTCACACTATAATAAAATACAAATCTGACGTATTTTTGATGATATTATTTTTCTAATAAATAAAATTATTCTCTACGTAAGCCTAACTTTTTTTTGCCATTGTTTGTCTATTAGCTTTATTTGTTATAATTTTTTCAAACAATATTGTTTGAATATGATATATTGATTTATGGCTTTAACAAATACATATACAACATACAAACATGCATACGAATGTGTTTCTGTATGAATGTAATCATGAAACATAAATATATTTGGCTGTTATGTCATGTTTGTTTTATTGATTGTATTTAATGCATAAATAAACTGACACATTGACATACAAAGACAAAAATTTTGATATACGTGTGACAGACATCTAGGGAATTATGAATGAATGTATGTACGTGTATATACATACATATGTATGTTTCAACACTATAAAACTAGTTTTTCATATTCGCAAATATTTTATGGAAATTGATTTACAAAATGTTGAAATGTTTGTAACATTTGTCATTTGATTACGAGTACATTAGCACAGACCATTTGAATAGTAATAGAGTAAAAATGTGTTTATTTAAGACACTTTTTTTTTTGCCTTTTGATTGAATTGCTTTAAATAAATTGAAATGTTGTTTTAAGCAAATCAAAAGTACACAACGCCAGAGAATATGTGGCTTAAAATTTAATTGAAAATTCCATTTGAATGTTTTCTTAATTTCAATAGTTTGTGTTGTGTTGAGATCAAACAAATTTTTGCAATTAATTATTCTTGGAGAATTTCATAATACTCGTCATAGGTGTACACCTAGAAAAAAGATTGGTTGGAAATCGGTTGTTTCGATAGAATATCCGTTGCATATCGGTTACCGCTACCAATATTCTATGGATCCAGCCAACATTCCATGATCATAACCATAATACATACCAAAATTTTAACCAACATACGGTTGTGACAATTCTTAAATTGTTTAGTCTAACCGAATGAATTCTTTTGCTGCTACTAAATGCCAAAATAGCGATCACAACTTAATAATTGTTAGTGAATATGGTTGGGATGATATTCCTGACCGATTATTCGATTGGCATAACCAATTATATTAAAATAAGTACTTACTTCTCAATATTTGTAGATTTTAAAATTTTCATGTGGCTGAGCTGTCTAAGGCGATGTGTTAAAAACATACATATGAGTTCAATATTCAATACCAATAATGGTTAAAAATAAATTTTAAATTCAAATGATTAAAAAAAAACAATTTATTTTGGTTAAGAATAAAAAATAGCAATTCAATTGAGTTCCTAGGATAAAAATGAACGTAAATAATCCCGATTAGCTTCCATTTAAGATTCCATGGTTTTAACCAAATTTATCGTTTGTCGCAACCGAATGATCCAACAAGAAAATTGTAGTTGTAGCAACCGAATTCTATAATAGTTGGAGCAAACGCCGCAATTCGGTTGGCTACATATTCGGTTGCCACAATTATTTTCTCTGTGTATGAAATGTATATATACAACAGGTGAAACATTTGTAACATTTTCTCTGATTAGGTGGTAAATTTGACGCCATATAAATTTGCGACTTTAATTCCAATGATTCACAGATTAATACTTGAGCACCGTCATATATTTTATGAAATTTCTATTCGGAATGGTTAGAAATGCATATAAAGGTTGTTTTTTATAGAGGTATATAACTTTAAGTTGGCACAACTTTTTTAACTGTCGGCAATTTTGTGAGCTGTCATGAGATTTATGTTTAGTTTCGTTTAGCAGTTCTACATGAATAGACTGACGCCTGAACAATGCTTCCAAATTGTGCAAATTTATATTTAAAATAATGGTTTTGTTGGAAATACATATCGCGCACTACGTTCATTTTACGGACAACTTAATCGTCCATCAAAGCAATTAATTCGATTAACTACGGAACGTTTTCACACCACGTTTACTTTAAATAGTAATACGCATCCACAGAGACGTCATACAGTGTGTACAGAAGAAGTCATTGCTGATGTGGGCTAGTGGAATCTTTGGTTTCTTCACTTGACCGAACTTGACAGTATTCCAAAACTACAAATCTCAATTATAAGATTTGAAAATTCTAAGATTTCTTTAAAATTAAATAATTTGAAATTTAAATTATTATTCTCGTATACACTTTTTTTTGCTCTGCCTTGTGGTACAAATACTCACTCCAAGTTGCGGCATGAAAATGTTTTTTTTTACTTCCCCATTTCAATCCATCGGAATTATTTGAAAATATTCTTAACCATTAAATAAATGAATAAATTATCAAATCAATTTATAAAATGAGGGCGAGATATTTCCAAATATTGTTATTTGGTTTTTAATAAACCGTTAAAAATGCCAAAATTTAGTAGAATCTACTAACAAAAAAAAAAAAACAATTTCTATCGACGTTTTATTATAACAATCTGCCCTAATGGTTTTAAAGCTTAGTTGTGAATGGTTGATATCACTTTAAATTGAATAGCAAAATGATCTCAGAAAAAATGAGAATTTCGTACCAAAGAAAGCATAAAAAAGTAATTTTATTGCTTTTATGGCTTTTACGAGTACGGTGGTGAGTTTACTTTCATACAAACTCTAAGTAAATGAGGCGTGAAAAGTAAACGCGCAAACATATTCATCCAAGAAAATTGTATCTTAATGGAATTAAAAATGTTCACAATAGAAATTAGCAGTTAATATTTAGTACAGTAACAAAAAAAAAAAGGAAAAAAAAAAGAAATTAACTGAGACTACTTTGCTCACATTCAGGCTAAAAGTCTTCTATAAATAATACAAAATAATTTCACAGTAATTTGAAAATAACTTTAACGACGAAACAGTGCAAACTTAATTTCCGCTACAATGATAGTCAAAGGTAATTAATGATTATTAACTGAAAATGACGTGAAAGATAGATGGACTATAAATCCAGGAACATCTAAGAGATGTAAACAATCATGGGAAACTGTGAACTTTAAAAAGAGGAAAAGAAAAAAATCGTCAATTAAATTGTCTCATTTTCTTGATGGCTAAAACATAAAAGAAGAAAAAAAAAATTTACCAGTAGCATTAAAAAATTAATAGAAAATGAAAAAGCTTTGATATAAAAATAGTATTTGTGAAGTTTGGTAATTAAAGAACAGAAGACACACCTCCTGTTCTTTAATTATCCACCTTCACAAATAAAAATAACAGAAATCAATTTTGTTCCTATAAAAAAAAAAAAAAAACTTAAGTATTCAAAACATACGCAGACATATAAAGCATGGTTTCTACAGTATTGTACTGGATGTCATAACGGTTTCACAAACTAAGTGGTTTTATTTTTAATTTTTATCAAAAAAAAGTACCAAAAGCAAAAAGTACTAGAAGTACCAGCCTTTCCTCCTTTAATCCACCTCCAGAAAGTACACTGTAGATATGTTTATGTAAAAAAAATTTTAAGAAAACTAAAAAGTACCAAAATCACCAATTTATATCGTTTTCAACCCTTAATTTTAATTTGAGTCACATGCTATCCGTCTACTGAATTTCAGCCAAAATTTCTCGAAAGAAAATCCACCAAATGTAAAAAAGTATCAAAAGTAAATAAATATCAAAAGTATCAGTTTTTCCTTATTTCACCTCCAGGTAAAATGTGTTCATTTATAAAAAAAAATTTATAAAATATTAGTATAAAAATAAAAAGGACCAAAACTACATATTTGTACGTTTTGTATGCCTTAAAAAGTACGCTATATTTTAATCTGGGTCACACAGATGAACTATCTAAAAAATTTCATCTAAATCCATTAAGAGAATTTCTCAGGAAAAAAACTACCAAAAGTAAAAAAGTACCAAAAGTACCAGTTTTTTTTTTCAGAGCCCAGAAAGTAAGTTAGCTTACAAAAAATTTATAAAATATTAGTACAAAAATGAAAAGGACCAAAATTGAAAATTTGTAAGTCTTACAAAGTACTAATATTTTAATCTGGGTCACATGCTATCCGTCTACCAAATTTCAGCTAAATCCATGAAGAGAATTTGACAGGAGAAAAACTGCCAAAAGTAAAAAAGTACCATGCGTACCGGATTTTTTTTTAAAGAAAGTATGTAAGTAAAGGTACCAAAACTACCAATTTGTCCTATTTTTATGTCTTAAAATATAGTATTTATTTCAATTTGGGTCACATACTATTCATCTATACAAATTTCATCCAAATCCATTGAACGGATTTTTTGTTTCATTTCATACAGATTTTCATATTTCTAATATTAGTAGAATAATAATTTGATAATTAAGGCTCCATGAAAAAGGCCCCAAACACAAATGCCTCCAAAATTTTTATATTGAAAATAACGTCAAGAACTTTTGGACCAGTTTTTCATATATTTTTTTTTTGTCTATTTTTCATATTTCATTTTAACATATGGGGCCATTTTTTCTTGATTTTAATTCTTAAGTTTGGGGCTATTTTTGAAAAAATAAAATGGTCCTAAAAGTTAAAAGAAATATGGTTTCAAAATTAAATATCAGAAATGAAAAATGGCCCTAAAAGGCTTTTGTTAGTGTTTCTCATAACATTTTTTGCTCAAATAAAATTAAAAAAAAATGGCCCAAGCTAAAAAGGGGGATTTTACAAAAATGATCAAGAAAATAATTCTACGAAATGAAAGCTTTACAAAAAACAAAAAAAATGCTATATCGCACACAAAATCACAAACTGACACAACTCAATAATCGGAAATGTTCAGTAGAGACAAAATACTTTTAATGCTGTACAAGAAATGCAATCAAAATGCAAACAGGAACAGAGGTCTTTTCCCAGTTAAGGAAGACGGGAGTAAAAAATTAACTTTCAAGCTTGTTATAAATTTAATATGTGAAACAGGTTTATGCAATAAAAGGTATTTTCCCGGGCTTAACAACTGGGGTTTTAATTTGAGTGCGCACAAAAATAGAAGGAGCTGCTTTAATTTTTCCATCCACGCCTGTCGCCCATATGTGCCAAAAACTAAATTTTCCATATTGGCTACATTTCTGCGCATACGATGTCGAACAATATCGATCTCTGGACCGATTTTACTTGACTTGAATATTTATTTAATATAATTTTTTTCAGAAAATTTTAAAATAAATAACGACACTGAATACGAAATAGTCCGGGCTAGTGTGTGAAAAAAGTGTGTACACACATACATTTTCAAATTGCAATATAAATGTTTTCACAATTCAATACACACTTCCTTTATGGAAATTGTAATAAAATTAAAATCTATAATAGATACAAATAAATACCAGTGTTTCGACACGAAGCTAAACTGTTTGCAAAACAAACAAGAAATTAATTTAAATGAAAATTCAGTTTCATTCGTTGCGCTGTTAATTTAAATTCATTTAGTGCGATTTCATGACTGCAATTTGGATTTTGGAACAGCAAAAAAAAAAGAGGCATGTAAATTTTTACACGATAAACTTTTCTCATTACAATCTCGCTTAACAAATCCAATTATCTTCAATATGTTTCGGTATAAATTTTGGCCAATTTTATCGTCGTTGTTGTTTCATTAAAAACAAGACAAAGAGAAAAAAAAAACATTTTAAAATCATAATATTAAAACGGTTAGTAATGCTATTAATGATGCTGATACAAATTTGGCTTTCTGTTTAAGGACACAGAGACTCATTAGTCAATGGGTATTTAAATGACAACACGTTTTAAGCCAATAACTGTAAAATCTACAAAGAAGAAAAACAAAATCAGATAAACAAATTAAAAGAAATTCAAATCCAAAATCACACTCATTAGTCGCCTGGCTGGCACAACTGTTGTTTAATTCTTTAATAATGAAACTCTCTTAGACTCATCCAAATGGCAGATGGTGGTTCAACCGTAGGTCCTGTTGCAAATTGAAATTTAATTTTATTCCTTTAAGTGTTTGGTGTTTGTTCGAATTTTATATAAGAAGGCTTTTGTAAATTGTAAATAAAAAGTACAAAGCAAACAAACTCTTTCGAAAATTGATTGTAAAATCTTTTGTAACGTGAGAAAAAAGCAAACAAAGACATCACCAATACGTTGTTGTGCTCTTTTTTTAACAAAAAAAATACTCAAATGTTAATTTGAAAAATAAATATTAGTTACGTTTAAGCTGAGTTTTTATAAAAATTCAACTTACTAAGAGCTTTTTTTATTACGAACATTAGAAAAGTATACCCATAGTATTCCGATTTAAATTTTCACCATCATGATCAGACATCGTTCTTACCACAAATCAACATTAATTGGGAAAGAATAAATGATTATTTTAGCTTCGGCACCAGCCAATACTTTGTAACAGCTTCACATTCAATAAGGTTGATGTGAACCACCCTACTGTACAGTTAAACAACAACACGTTAAATTAAAAAGTAGACTGCATTGAAAGTAAAGAATGTTTTTTAGAATATCAGTAAGGACCAAAATTTCAAACTAAAAACAAAATTGCTTCAACAAGGGAAAAAATTTAATAAAAAAAAAACTACGGGAGTGCCGACAGAAGTGAAAACGTTTTGTGATTACAACAATACACGTGCTATTGCCAAAAAAATTATGCGTAGATATAAACAATTATATAAATACATGCAACAAATTTAACCACTTATCATGGCGTATGCAACAGGTGAGCTTACTAGCACAGCGGACTGAGCTCGCTTTATAGCAAATTTTCATACAAACTGATATAGTTTGAAGAGAGTACATACAAAATGGCTACAGTTTGGTACTCATACGTATTAAAATGCTTTAAATTTGTTTGTGTGTTTTGATATGAAGAGAGTGCTTTATACCAACAAAATACATGATGTTTTTGGATTGTTGTACTTGTTGTTGAATTGCGCATACCTGCTAGTTTTGTCATGCTACTTATTGTAAACGCAAATGCAACTGCGCCCTAAACCTAAATTTTTTTCGCTCATAATGAAGAGAGTGCCATCTTTGTGTACTCTTCTTAAGAGTGCGCCCTCTTTGGTGCACCAAAAAATGAGTGTTTTTCTCATATATGGCAACATCACCCACAAGACGTCCTTCTTGAAAAAAATCCGTAGAGATATCTTATTAATTTTGTTCTATTTTATTAGGTACTAGCTGAACCCAGTGTGCTTCGCTACCCCGCTCGTTATAGTCAAGAATTTATTATTTCGTAAGTATATCCTTTTGTGAAAATTTAATGACGATCAGTCTAGTAGTTAAGACTATATTACGATTTTTAATTTTCCTAAAAAGAGGCATGGTCCCACCCACTTTTCTCCTGGTACGTATTCCAAATTATGCCAATACCATATGTACCAAATATCATCGACGTAGACCAAAAAATGCCTAAAATATGGCGATTTAAATTTTTGGGTTATATGGGCGGTGCCACGCCCCTTTGTCCAATCAAAACTTCATATAGCCTATTATTCCTTCCAGGGTCACATGCTGTGAAAATTTCAGGAAGACCGGTCCAAGGGTTTGGCCTCCTATGAAGCAAAGCAAACAGACAGACGGGCATTCATTTTTATACATATAGACTTTTTGTAAATATCTTCGGAACTACTTAACCGATTTAAGAGTTTGATATCTCGTTTTGAAAAACATGACAACGGATTTCAAAAACAAATAAAATAAAAAAAGCAAAAAATAAATATACATATGTATGCATATGTCATTGGTGGTGCAATATGAAAATTGGATTTTGCCACGCCCCTCCGCCCGCAGACCGAAAATCAAAAATCAGACTTCACAGTGTTACCCGCCTTAAATATCTCGACTTAAAAACAAACTGACTTATACCACTTTCAAAATAAACGGCTCATTTATTTAAGTGCATGGACTTTTTTTCTATTAATATTCTCAGTTTAAGTTGGTATGAGATGCGACACAACAATGACATTTTTGTTAAAGCTGACTTTTGCTCCCGATTTCAAAAAAAAAAAAATCAGTCCAATCTGCAAGAAAACCCTATCAAACTAATATGGGATTTAGAAAACCGTTCAACAAACGGAAAATTTATACGATAAATAATATTTTAAGAGAGAGAACAACTTGCCCAGGATTAAAAAAAAAATGATTATGGAGTTATAGGTGTACAAACTTAAACAAAAGCTATCCTTCTATTTTTTATTCGGTATAAAAAACTGCTCTTAACTGTAAAGCTTATTTTATTAAAAATATACAAATTTATTTAAGTCTTAAAGCTACTACGGCCATTGGAATTCAAAGCAAAATAATATAAACAAATTTAATAAATGTTTCGTACAAAATTAAAAAATTTTAGCATAATTTTTTTTTGCCAAATAAAGTAAGTGCTGCTTATTACACGTCTCGGTACAGGCTCATTACTATCGCTTGTTGTCGAAAGAATATCACCAAGAATAATGAATACAAAATTTTCAATTGAATTTACATGTGTGGTCCTTGAGTATAAAATTTGTTAATTTGAACAAATCCAAACACGTGAGCAATGCTTTTTATTGTAAAACAATGAAACTGAACTTAATATCCTTGTAGTCTTTATTCTACGTCATAGTGTGACGTACTTTGTAAAACAAACAATTAGAAAAAAAAATTGAGCATGCAGTCAGGTGCAAAGACCGTGCAAACTTTTGCATTCACCAGTCGGAGCTAATTAAAAACGTGACTTGTCGTATGTGTATCGTTTGGTTAAACGGAGTTCTTTCTCTTAACAAGTTGCGTGTTAGTGTGTATGTTAGTATGTTTGTTTTCAGGTTGCTACTAAAGATCAACATGATTGTACAAAATATTTTGTATAATGTGGCATTTTATTTTTAAATTTCCTGCCACTGCTGATGTTAAATACATTCATACATTTTAATATCACATTCCGTGTGTAATATGGTCAAATTAAGCCAGCTGAAGTTCATAAGGACACACCAAAGCATATAATAAAAATATGGTACAATCGAAAAAAAATATATGAAAAGAAGTTGAAAAAAATTTATTCGAAATATTTTCAAGAGTTTATGTTTGAAAAATTTCATTTATATGTTGTGGGTTAACTGCTGAGTAAATCTTAAACCAAAATTTAAAAGTTTTCAGTATCGTATGCTTATGAGAAACTCTCAAAAGAAATGAGAATTTCACAAATTCCGATCGAAATGATTTCCGTAATTCCGTAATTCCGTAATTATCTTCTGATCGATTTTTGATTTACAGTCTTCAGATTCCGTTTATGTTATATTTCTATTTTAAGCTCGCCTTAAGTTTTTTTTTTTTTTTGTATTAACATGCATAGTTCATTTTACTGACGCTCCTAAAAGTATGCATGTTTTTTTATGTATACTACTAATGAAGTTAGTAGGAAAAAATTCATTGTCAATTTTATTTTGAGTTTTAAAAGTGGTTTAATTACAAAAAAATTTTTTTTTGTTTTCTAAAGACTTAAATTTTGCTCAGTATTGATTCCTGGCTGGCTGATTATTTATTTTATTTATTTTTGGCTAAATTCAAAGTGACTAAAATTTTTAAAATCCGAAGTCCCCAGTAGTTTATTTTTTCCCACTGTTTCTCTTCCCGGGGTACGTTTTGTCATCTTAATGATATGCACACCTTGATGCTGTGCCTACTGTGGAAAAGGGTAATTGTCTTTTCCAGCCATAACCTGTTTCTGAAACAACACAGCAACAGATGTACACAGAAGGTAGATAAAATATGTAGGTAATCTATGTTAGTCTGCGACAGAGTGAAATGGCAGCTAAGGCCTTCGCTTAAGACCAAAGTCGATAGAAAGTTAAGTCAGAAGGCAGATTCTCACATTAATTTGTAACACATCTTTACGTTCACTTGTGCTTAAACAAGTAGGCAGGTAAGAAAGTTTTGCGTGCGAAAAGTGCGAAAGTATGTGCACTAGAAAGCCTTAGTCCGCCTTTAAAGCTGTTTCAAGTTTCATCCAAATCTAAGCAGAATGCTTAAAAGTTGCAGATTTATTAACATTTATTTGGCACAAGTCCCCACTGTGCAGTGCTTCTTTATTTCTTATTTTACTTGGGGCAAGTGCCAAAAACTTACTTGCAAGCAAATTCTCTAACAAAATTAACGAAAATTGTGACAGAGTTATTGTGAAAAACTGAAAGTTTATTGCGCTTTTCAAACTGCAATTTGGCATGTGCAAACATAGAAAGCTTCGCATTTGATTTCTATTAGTGCAGTCTTGTCAGTATGCGTCACACTAACGACCCTTAACGATCTTACCTCGTGCATTAACATAAATTTACTGACTAAAAATTTGAATAGAAACAGGAAAAAGTTTGGGAAAGCAGCTGAGCTTTTACCTCTACTTGTAAGTAAATGCACCTTGGCTTTCACGATCACAAATTCCATATCCAGTCGTATATTTGTAAGTACATATTTATTTTATTATTGGACCTAATCTCAGTTTCGCTGAACACAAAAACAATGTAGATTCACCGTAAAACTTGTTGCAAAAATATTTGTTTATTTTATAGCATGAAACTCATTACATTTCAAATGAAATACGAAGCAGGCTGGCGACGTAATCAACGTTTTATAAATACAAATAGAGCGATAACAGCAAGATTTAAATTTAAATATTTAATGGTCTTCTATTGACATACAAACATACATGCAAAAATGTATTTGTTATCAATTTAATCTACTTATTCGACACAAATCCAAATCCAAAACTAATATTAAAAAAAAGCTTTAAGCTTTAGTATGATTATTCTTTTCAAAGAAACAACATCATGAAATTGATTTTATTCGTAAATATTGCATTAACGTTTGTTTGTGCTGCACAAGCTGGTGTTTATAGCGAAATATATTTTCGTCATGAAAAACATCCTGGTAAATGTTTTATCGAAGGCCATTCACTAAATCCTGGACAGAGTATTCGTCATCCTACAATAGATTGTGCAGAAATAACGTGTGACAATTCAATTGGTATGGCCACCATTGAGACGTAAGCTTATCGAAGAAATGCATTTTTTTTTTTTTTTGGTTTGTAAAATTTGTATTCTTAATCTGTTCCATCATTTTAGCTGCGATCCGATATCAGCTTTAGCATCACCTCTACAAAAACTAAAAGATTATGATCATTCCGATCCACCTAAATGTACATGGGGTGATTTCAAAAATCCTAAAACCAATTATCCCAAATGTTGTGAACGTCATTTTACTTGCGTGTTTTAGTAGAGGAAATTTAACAAATAATCACATGATTTACAAAATCAATATAAAGTCGTAATTAAAGTGCAGATAATTTAGAGAGAAATAAGCTTTTCTTTAATTTTTCTAAATTATTTTTATGATTTGGCTCCATAAAAAAGTGGCCCAATGAAAAATGTTGAAAATAACAACACAATTTTTGGGGTAATTTTTCATTTTTTATGTTTAAGTTTTAGGCCGTCTTTCCTCAAGTAGGAAGGCTCCATTAAAAATGGCCCAAAATTAAAAAAATTAAAAATGGCTCCAAACTTTTTACATTGAAAACAACAATAAATATTTTTGGGGCTATTTTGCCTATTTTGCGGCGATTTTTTAAATTTCAGTTTGTGGCTATTTTTCATATATTAGTTTGGGCCATTTTTTTATTGGGCCATTTTTCATAGAGCCGTCTGATTCGGTAAATCATTCAGTTTGAATTATTAATTTACAATAAAATAAACAACAATTAGTGTAATTTTCAAAAAACTTAATTGATTTCTTTTATATCTGCATATCATACTTGGGCTTACTGCAGTATATTTTTAATGAAAAAGTAAAAGTTTACTGGTTACTGAAAAAAATTTCATTAAGAAGTAAAATTTTACTGGTTACTGTAATTTTTTTCAGTAAACAGTAAAAGTTTACTGGTAAAATCCAAAATTTTACTGCATTATTTAAATAATGAAGTATGCCCATGTATGCTGCATATACTCGTAATGACAAAGAGAAATTAAATGGTACTTTTTTTAAGGGGAGAAAATGGAATAAATAAGTAATTTTGGTACTTTTTATTTTGACTTTATTCTAAAAATAAATGGGGAAGGAACTCACAAGAGAACTCGATAAATTATTAAAATATTTCAAATCCACTTGCGCGCGGGCCACACCCGGCTGAAAAGAAGGGATACTCTCTTTCTCAGCCGTTCACGAGAGATGTAAAACAGCAAAAATTAACCGTTGAAATTAAAAATTTTGTTTAGCATTGGCTAAACTTATATTTAATATTTTTTAGATTTAAGATTTGAAAAACTTATTGATAATTTAATTTATAATTAAAGATTCAATAAATAATAAAATTATAAAAAAAAAAAAAAAAAAATATTAATTTTTTTCTAGTCACGTGATTTACCCATCCATTTACGCCCCAAGTTTTCAATAACACTAAGAAATCTTTAATTGAAAACTTATTATATGGCTTTGATTAATGAAATAAATTTTAATAATTAAACAAGTTAATTAGGAAAAGTAAAACTGATTAGCATAAATTTCTTTAGTATGTCACTAAAATAACATTAAATGGAACCAAATAAATAATTGATAATCAGCAGCAATCAGGGAATTTTTATGAATGTAACGTTAATGACATTTTCCAGTTAATTCTTATTTTAATTTTATGACCATTTCTTTTGTACATACATATATTTCAGTTATTATCATTTGGCTTTAACATATTTTTAACCAGTAGTTTATGTACAAGAAGAAGTCATTAGTTTACAAAAAACAATTATGCCTTCATTGGTGGCCACGAAACCCTTTCTTTCTTCTATTATTATTAACTAGAAATTCCATAAATTAATGAGCATAAATGTAAATTACATTTTATGCTTTCCATACATTTACGTACTTAGTCGACCCAACAATTTAATTGCCGCTCCTTCCATTAAGTTCTATTGCTGGTGTATTCATATGAATACTTCCTTACAACGACAATTATTTTGTGTACCACCAAAGTGAAAGAAATAAATAGAAACGTTAACTGTTTTCCAAGTAATACAATAAATAAATGAAATGTTGTAAAATATTAAAGGATTTGAAAAAAATATGAACACAAACTTTAAAATAAATTAAAAATTGTTGACAGCGCAAGAGACTCACACTGCATTGTCATAATTGGAATAACCAACAAATTTTAATTAAATTTAATTAAAAATAAAACAGAACATTTAACTGAACCAAAAATAAAACACCTTTCAATGGGCCAAATTTATTTACTGATTGAACTCTCTCTCTTCTCTTTTGTTCCTTTAATAATCCTACAATCAGGGCTGTGCTGCCACTGTGGTCATTAGACCAAAATTTATTGATTTTTTAGTTGACGCAGCATTTGGTAGTTTGTTAGTGCGTTCAATTTGTATTCATTTTGTGAACTTCTCACTAAAATTTAGATTAAAATTAGAAATTTTAGCACTTTTTGGTAGAATTTAATGAAAGTTTTGGTAAAAATTTCATTTTTTTAGAAGCAGCCCTGGCCACAATTCTCCCACATGCAACAAACACATGGTACAATAAATTAGGTATGTACTGTCGCTAAAACAAATACAACGTCACCTGTGTCCTGTGTGTGAAAAACAGAGAAACAAGCCGATCGGTTCGAAGTCGGCCCAGCACCGCCGCTTTTGTAAATTCGACACCGCCACAAATTTTTAATTTTAAATTGTTGCTCTGCTACATTCAATTTGACATTTGTAAAATAAAAATACACACACGTCTACAGCTGGCAGGACAGTTTTACCAGTTTTTTAATATTCCATAATACAAACATAGAAAATAATTTCTTTTTGCGGGTCTGCCAATAGGAAAAAAAATCTACCAAAACTTTCATTAAATCCTACCAAAAACTTCACTTGTTTGTTTTTTGGAACAACTTGAAATTTTTCTTTTACAATATCAATTGGAAATGAAAAACTCATCCAAAGATGCATGCCTAATACGTGTGCATGTATTAATAACGAATTAAAACTGATCCCACAATACGCAAGACGCATGTTAAGTTCCATTAAAATCGGCCATGCCCAACGCATACCGCCAATACAAACGAAATAGATTTTTTCGCATAAAAATTATTACTATCCAAGCAAGAGTCTTTGAATTTGGTACATACTCTTTTTGAAAAAAAAAAAAAAGAAAAATGCATGCCTCGTTTCAATAAAATTGGTCACGGATCGAATATTTTTTCATCATTCGATAAACAACTTTATTTATTTTTAATCTAACATTTCTTTGAGTACATCGTCTTAATCCAAGTCCTTCTTCCATCCGGATCTGTCCAGCGCCATTAGTTTTATCTCAGACGATGTTTTTCTTGTTTTCCTTATTTTGGGTTCTAGTATCCTCTTCCAGGCATTCGTGGGTCTAACTCTTCTATAGCTGCCTTTAGGGATTCAATCAATTGACATCTTTCGTTAGTTATCATGATGTCTTCTAAAAATATGGGCAACTCCAGCTTCATTTCCTCTTTGGAGTTTCTATGCGGATTAGTGTTTCGCCAAAGAAACTTCGTACGGCCATATTCGCAATATTTTTGCCAGCAGCTGTTAATAAAGACTTACTCGGACTGTACATTTTCAAGACTCACATCAAAATAGCAGTGAGTAGTGAAAATTTGAGAAGAAAAGGCGGCAAAGTTTAGCTTTTTATATGCATTTCGGAAGCCACCAGAATTCTTTGTAGTGCGCCAACTATGCGATATGCCAAATCATCACGTTAGCCGCCTCTGGTGCATATGATACATCTTAAGTATCAAAACGATTGCACGTCCTCAAGCTCAATGTTCTTGACTCTTACCATGGAGAGATTATTATTTATTGAAACCTCGAACCTTAGTTTTATCGAACTTAATATGAAAACCAACACCTGATGCCAACTGATGTATCTCAGCCAACTTGGCTGATATATCGGAAAAGTTATGTGCGAGCAAACGAATATCATGACACTACAGTAGAATTTCGACATCCAATGTGATGCCTCTTCTACTGCGGGTTGATTGCAACATAATCGAGTCCAATACGATATCGAATAACAGCGGAGATATGGATGTCTTACTATCTGTATGCACTAGTGGTGTTACGAATACTCGTATTCGCATTCGATTATTCGACTACTCGCCTCTTTTAAGATATTCGTATTCGTATCCGTATTCGCCAAATTCAAGCGAATATTTCTCGAATAATTTGCACATACATTCTCCCAAAAAAAAAACTACGGGTAGCACTCCGGGAGTGCCGACAGAAGTGAAAACGTTTTGTGATTACAACAATACACGTGCTATTGCCAAAAAAATTATGCATATATATAAACAATTATGTAAATACATGCAACAAATTTAACCACTTATCAAGGCGTATGCAACAAGTGAGCTTACTAGCACAGCTGACTGAGCTCGCTTTATAGCAAATTTTCATACAAACTGATATAGTTTGAAGAGAGTACATACAAAATGGTTACAGATTGATACTCATACGTATGAAAATGCTTTTAATTTGTTTGTGTGTTTTGATATGAAGCGAGTGCTTTATACCAACAAAATACATGTTGTTTTTGGATTGTTGTACTTGTTGTCGAACTGCGCATACTTGCTAGTTTTGCCATGCTACTTATTGTAAACGCAAATGCAACTGCGCCCGAGAAGTTAACAACCTACATTTTTTTCAGTCAAACTGAAGAGAGCGCCATCTTTGTGTACTCTTCTTAATCAGTTTCGCTCAAATTGAAGAGTGCGCCCTCTTTGGTGCACCAAAAAATGAGTGTTTTTCTCATATATGGCAACATCACCCACAAGAGAGGGCGCTCTCTTCATTTTGATCGAAAAAAATTTAGGTGTTATCTGTAGGTTATTAACTTCACTAACATCTGTAGGTTGTTAGCCAAAACCTCCGTACCGCGCCAATAGAAGTTTTCACTTCAACAAAAAAAAAATCATACAAAAAGTTTAAAAAAGTAAATAAAATGTACAAAAATATGTTAATTTCTACTAATTCTTATTTAAAGAAAGAAAGTCCTTTATCTATGACGCAAGATAATTCTTCTTAAAAAAAACGAAAATTATATATCGTAACTATGATTTAAAAGCTAAAGTCTTATATGTAACTTCATATCATTTAAACTTAGTAATCAATTCTCAATAGAGAAATTTTGGACTTCCAAAATGGAAGAACTACATTTAATAAATTGAAAGTCCAACGAGACATGTGGGTACGCAATCTGCGTAAATATGTTTTCCCATACAACACTGAATTAATAATTAAAAGCGTCATGTAGGTAAAATAATTTTAAAATGTTCAGTAGTGGTCTTCAAATTTGGCATCTTAATGTCCATAATAATGTTAAATACCTAAAGTAGTATGACAGTTTTTTTGTTTCAATTTATTGTTACTGACGCAAAGGGAGGGATTTTTTGCAATTAATTTTGAAATATTATTTGGCTTAGCCTTAAAAATAATAATCGTATTCGGCTAATATTGTTTCAAATATTCGTATTTGTATTCGTATTCGCGAATACTAAACAATTGATATTCGTAACATCACTAGTATGCACCTCTTTAGTGCCAATTGTTAATAAATTTTTGTTATATTCAATCAGGGGTGTCACAGAAAGCAAATTCGTACGAAAGTGAAAACGTTTTTACCTTCCCCAGAAAACGTAAAACGCAAAAATTTTTCGTTTTCAATTCGATTGAAAATAGTCAGTCACATAATTTTTACGCATTTAAAAATTTACACGAAAAACCCTTACACACCCATAGCTGCCAGATTTGACGATTTATCGTCATTTTGACGATTTTGGGTCCTAAAAATTACATAGTGACGATGGGACGATTTATACCCTAATTTTGACGATTTTAAATAATTCATGTTTGCAACACATATTTGTGCTATTAGAGCAACCTTGAACTGCTGAAAATTGTAATGAGAAACTTTTTAAAAACTAGTTTGCTTAAAACTAAAAACTTTTATTTAACTGATTATAAAAACAAAAACAATTTTTCAAATTTTGAAGACATTTATTTAGGAATATTTGCCAAAGACGTATTGGAAGAATCACAAATAAATGCAAAAAAAAATTTGTTAGTAGTAATAATTGTGTTAATTTTTATATAGAGCTTTGTTATCAGATATCATCACGATTTGATTTTGAAAATAAATATAAAGCTCTTGGCCAAATTAATTCATTTATTATTAATGAAGAAAAAAAAGTTGGTTTTCTGAAATTATAAAACAATTTTCGTATTTTGTTGAAAAAATTAAAAACCAAGGGCTAGAAACAGAGTTCAGACAATTGAAATTATTGTCCTGATAAAAACATAAAACTATTGGATTTTTGGAAAAAACTATCAGAGATGCAAACAAGGGATTCTAGTCTTTTGTTTTCGATTTTGACTAAATTTATTACAAAAATCCTAGTTTTACCACATTATTCAGCAAATATGGAAAGAATATTTTGTCAGGTAAACGTAAGTAAGACTAAAATAAGAAACTGAAAAAGTCGTCTTTGGAGGCAATATTATATTCAAAAGATTATTTAAAGCTAAACAAATGTACCTGCTATGATCTGACAGTTGTACCTGAATTAATCAATATGGTTAATTGTAATACATATTTGAAAAAAATTATATTTTTATTGTATAAATTTTATTGTAGCTTTTATACATTTTTAGCAAGTGTTTCCAAAAATGAAATTTAAAATGCATATTTTAATAAATTGAAAAAAAAAACTAAAGGATTTCAATTTTTTTATTTTTTTCCATATAATGTATAAAGTATTTCAAAATATTTAAAAACATGCAATCTATTTACATGTGATTTTACTGTGAATTCTAAGTGAAGTATTTGATCTCTGTATTTTAAATAATGCTGTTTTTAATAAGATTTGTTCATTTAAGAGTTCTGTTATGTTTTGCCTCTAACAAAAATATGTTTTGTTAGTAAAAAAGCGGGTTTTTCATTTGACGTTTTTATGACGATTTCAATAAGCTATATTGACGATAATGACGATTTTTGCCGAAAAATATGACGATATTACCTCAAAAAATCTGGCAGCTATGTACACACCCCTGAATATTCAGTAAATAGCTGGCCTAAAAGTATGCACTATTATTTTTATTTTGTGACAAGTTTTGAGACTTACCAGACTTTTAAAATTTTCATCCCAGTTTTTTTTTCTTAATAGCCTTGCATGGACTTTATTTAATTTTTTTTTTATATATATATATATTTGTTCCTTTTACTCCTACAAGGAGCATAGGGCCGCAATTTTTTTTTTTTAATAAAATACAATTTCTTAAAAACCAATAAAGTGTGCACATTTTGACTCTTAACATTTTTTTCTACAAAAATGCATCATTTGATTTTTGAAATTGAGTGGTCGAAAAATAGGGTTCTTGGAACCAAAATCCTCTGTGGGGCACGCTGCTCGCTCGAAATATCGACTATCGCACAAATAATCTATTAATTGACCGATCTTAAAAACTTTTTGTTTTCTGTTTTAAAGAAATTACATGTCGTGTCGCATAATTTTTTTTATTGTTCTTGTTTGTTTTAAAAATCAAAAGTTTTTTTCTTAATTTAAAGGCTTTCACGTAACTCCTACATTTGTGAACTGATTTTAAAATTTCTCTTTATGTATGAAGGGGGGTTACTTTACGGTTAGTTTTTGTTCATATAAGTTTCTTTATTCTACACCATTAGGGACCGATTTTGATTTTTTTTTTCGACATATCGTACTTTAATTTTTCTATCACTTTTTCAACTTTCCCTTAGCTGCGTCGATTTTATAATAGCTTTTTTTCTGCAAAAAAATAAAATTTGTATGTAGCTGTTCTTATTGTTGTTGTTATACGTGATTTAATTTCTTAATTCACAATAAAATATATGGAAAATTGAAAAGTAACAAAGCTTAAGAATTGGAACAAAATCATTAATTATTTTTGTTGATTTTGTACAGTATAAAAAAAGAGCAATTTTATCAGATTCATTATACATCAAATACACATACATACATATATACGTGAATACATATGTATATATGATAATATGTATATAAGCTTTTATAACTTGATAAAAAAAAAAAAAGTGAAAAGGAAGGAAGATAATAACTTTGTTTATAACGGAATTTTTTTTTTTTAAATAATTTTAATTTTAAAAATTCTTTAAATAATCGTATATCCATTGACCACCCATTATTTGAACAAAACCATTTTTCATATTTTGCCTATATTTTTCCAGTGAAAGTTTTTTTTAAAAACAATGAACATGCTTCGATACAAAGAAATGCAAACATTGTTTATTCGTACGTGTATAAAACCAATAAAAGTCAATTTATTACTTTTTTTCCTTCACACAGTTTATGCAATGAATGTGTGTGTGTGCAAGAGCAAAAAAGACGCCAAAAAGAAAAAATATAAATACAATATTGATTTTATTTAAGCCAATTGCAAACTCTTCATCGTTGAGCACAAAATGTTCCAGTTGCTTTTTTTTTTGCATTTGATAAAAGATTAATATTTGTTCTTCAATACCGCAAACTTTGGTAAGGTTTTTATTTTATATGTATGTTTGTATGTATGCAGCATTATATTTTGACATGAATATTAAATGATTTTACATGGTGATTTAAGTTTTATTGAAAAAAAAAAGAAAAAACTTTGTTTTATATGTATGTATTTATTACGGTAAAACTTACTAGTTAGTCTTTTTATGTGAATTTATTTCGAAACATTGTGTAGCGTCTAAAATGTTGTTATACAATTGCGTACCTGTTTTATGAAAATGCTTAAAAGCACAAGATACACTGAAAAAAGGTATGTAGTAAAAATTCTACATAAAAATTTATTGACACGAGTTAAAAACAATTGGTACACAGAAAAAAGAAATAAAACCAACCGTACTAAAATCAATCCCATGCGATGTCAAAAAAGATTGATATAAGACGGAAAAACTAATTTTTTATATGATATATTTTTCATTTCTGGCATTGAACAGAGTCCGCTTTAAAAGTGTTTAGTCCAGCGGTATCCAGAGCGAAAATTTCGAATTAATTTCCACTTATTGGTATTACTGCGCTCCCAACTCTTGCAGTAATTTTTATATTTAAAGAAATCCATAAAAATATTTTTTTTCTTTGTTTTCTTTTCAATCTGAACTGTTATCGTCCAAATGAATCCTAAACGAATCGTTATGCGATCACAAATGAATTTCTAAATTATTTTATTTCTCTTTAATATCCGTTGGATATGCCGTTGTAGCTTAGAAACCATTTATTTTGAATTGCAACCAGGTCTGTGATAACCTGACTTCCTGTTTCTGTAAAGATCGCTTAATCAAATCTGCGCTTTGCTGAAAAACGTGCTAAGACCATTCCATAAATAGCAAAAAGTTTTTTCTACGCATCTCTTTTATAAATTATAAGCTGATAGTTTTTATCCGAATCGCTAACAAACACTCGGCTATGCATATCGTCATATGAAATCCAAAAACACTCCAAGTTATAAAAAATTCAAAATCAACGTTTTGATTCATTGTTATGAATTAAGCAAATGTCTTGGCAGAATTTTACACTTCTGCGATCAAAAGTGACGCTTTTATTAACAAAAAAACAAAGGGACGTTTATGTGTTTATAATTTTCATTTCACAAATTTTTTGACTTTTAATATAAATTTTTTGATTCAATATGACGATTTGTTGTTTGCTGTCGGCTGGCATGGAAAGTGTATGTGATCGAGGAGCAAGGCACATTTCGGAAGCTGCGAACCACCATTAAGTAAAGGGTTATCCATTGCGTGGTTTCAAAAGTATGGGACTGGAATTCGACATCTGTCAAACTAAGTTGTTAAACCAATTTTTTTCTTTTCAGTTGAAAGTCTGACATTGACGAAAATTGATCGCTTAACTATCACACAACGCATAAAAATTATCAAAACATACTACAACAATGGTGATTCTCCCACAGCCACATATCGTGCTTTAAGAGGAGATTATGGTTTACATAATCGTCCAACTACGCAAGCAATTGGCAAAATTGAGAAGAAATTTGAAGAGACTGGAGCGGTTACAAATATTGTAAGGCCTGTGCATCATCGTTTCGCTAGTTTCGCTGAAAATATCGCTGTTGTAAGTGAAAGTTTTGCCGAAGACCCGAATGTGTCGATTCCTCGTCGTTCTCACGAATTAGGATTGCCTTTCGGCACATTATGGCGTATTTTGCATTTAGATCTACACATACATACATATAAAGTCCAGCTCACACAACAACTGAAGCAACGTCGTAGATACGTGGAATGGGTGCTTGAACAACAGGCGGTGGACGGCGATTTTTCGAACAAAATTTTCTTCAGCGATGAAGCACATTTCTCACTCGGTGGGTATGTTAATAAACAAAATTGTCGTATTTGGGATTCTGAGAATCCTCAAGTAATTGAAGAGAGGCCATTACATTAGTATCATTAAGAGAAATGTTAGTCAATCAAACACTAACCGTAATATTATAGTGGTATTTAGAAGACATCAAAGAAATTCATTCATAATAAATTATTTCACATGTAGGGGAAAATCGAAATTTGACATGTTCAGTGTATGACCAAGATTTATATACTCATTCATGAAAGCATGATTTTTGTTCTCAACATTTACTATTCCTCTCATGTCTTCCTGCTGGAACTAAAAACTTTTTTTTTTGGCAACGTGACATGATGAAATAAATACACTTTCAGCTGCCTTGAAAGATAAATTTACCACAAAACTTCGCGAAGGTAATCGTCGGCTTTAAAAATATTTCTTCACACTTCCTTTATCAGTTTATTGTGTAGTTTTCCTCTATAATTTGAAATTCAAAAAAAAAAAAAAAACGCATAAAAAATAATTCTGCACATTTGTCGACGCTGATACAGATGCTTTTTGCCATGATCAACTTTAATTTCTGTTTATTGTTGGAATATACACCGCATGTTGTTAATTATAAGTTCTGGCCAAAAAGCATGCATGCACAGTTGCGAACATTAAAATAGCAGTACCACTAGTATAATTTTTTTGAACGGTGTACTGCGTTCTTAAAAAGTTTTTAAATAAAATTTTATTCATTGTAGTAAAACTTATTGATAATTCAATTTAAATAATTAAAGATTCAATAAATAATAAAATTATCAAAAAAAAAAAATGTAGTAATCTGGCAAGTCTCTTTATTGTTTATAAGAAATTATTTTTGGAATAAGTTTAGTAACTCTGATAATAACGGTAAATTATATTTGTAAAGCATATTTTTTGTTAACACTGAAATAGCAGTGCTAAACGACTAAGTTAATTTTTTTAAATTTTTATTAAAAAAAAAATACATACATATATATTTTTTAAGAATAAAATGAAGGTAAGTTAAATAATATCAACTTACTGTATATTTAATATTAAATATACTTTTTGCGGCTTTAGTGGGCCGCGCTGAGCACTGCACTATTGAGCAACAAAAATTAATGTTACAACTAAGGAAAAAGGGAAGATCTTATTCTCATGGTCTGCAAAAATGATATCAAACGTAATAAAATATAAAGATAAAGCAAAAAATAGAGGCGATAAAGCGCTGCCAAAAGTAATCCCTTTAAATCAACCAAGCAAATAAATATTGAACTGAATTTAAAAGTTAGCGATATGACGGTCAGAAGACGACTTATAGATGCAAATTTTTTTTGCGCAAAGTCAAAAAAAAAAAAAAAAAAATTAAGAGAGATGTCTTACGACACCCGGTTAGAGCTATGCTCATTAGGTATGTACTAGTGATGTTACGAATACTCGTATTCGTATTCGACTATTCGACTATTCGCCTGTTTTAAGATATTCGTATTCGTATTCGTATTTGCCAAATTCAAGCGAATATTTTTCGAATAATTTTCCCATACATTTTCCAAAAAAAAATCATACAAAAGTTTAAAAAAAGTACATAAAATGTAAAAAAATATATTAATTTTTATTAAAAAAACCCCATTTTATTTCACGCAAAGTAATAACCTTCTTAAAAAACAAACAAAAATATATATGTATTTTGCAACTAGTATTCAAAAATTAAAGTTTTATATCATGTTAAATTAGTAATCAAACCTCAGTAGAGGAATGTTGAATTTCAAAAATAGAAGTTTTGAAGCCTCGGTGAAACTCGGTGAGATGTTTTGATTCTGTTTATATGTAAATGTATAAGGGTGGGAAGCTACAGGAATCAAACTAAAACTTTTTATAAATGAAATTCCACTGACACAGGTGGATGCGCCTTTTGCAAAAATATGTTCGCTAAACAGCACTGAATTATTAATTAAAAATCCAAACAGAGTAAGAAAAACGAAATCTGAAAGTATGTAAGTAAAATAATTAAAAAATGTTCTGTAGAGGTTTTCAAATTCGGCATCTTAATGCAATAATAATGTTAAATCACTAAATTTTTTTTTTCATTTATAGTTACTAACGCAAAGGCAGGGATTTTTTCCAATTAAATTTGAAATATAAACCTCAAAAGAAATATTCGTATTCGTATTCGTATTCGGCGAATACTGTTTTAAATATTCGTATTCGTATTCGCGAATACTAGAAATAGATATTCGTAACATCGCTAGTATGTACATTATTATGCATGTTGTTTTTTCTATTGTATTATTGTTGTAGTCGTAAGCAGACTTTATTATTATTGGATCATGGGTGCAGCGTTACCGTTGGTGCTACTAAAGTAACAATTTGCCACTTTTGCGAATGACTGGATACTATTTTGCCACTTTTGCAAATTGCACCCAAATGTGATAATTTCTGTAATTCTTGCTACTATTTTGATACATTTTACTTTTTTCCAAGCGAAGAACTTTTACGAAAGTATAGAAGCCGTTATAAAAATATATTATCAGCCGTGTCACAATTTCCGTTCGGAATAATGTCAATTCCGTATTTGTCATTCCGTTCGAAATCATTTTTAGTGCTTTAGATTCCAATCGTTTTCATCATACATACATAGATATGGCAACGCTTCACAAATCAATTACGAAAATTTGGTTTTCCAGTAAATATTTTTTTAAAGAGTTTAATATACATATTTGTAAAATAAAGGGTTAGAAATTATTTATATTAAATTTATTTTGAAAAATCTATAATTCAAACATACTGAAAGAAAGTATATTTTGATAGTTATTTGTTCTTTGAAATACAGAAAACTCCCATTCCGTACAGGAAAACCAAAATGGTTTCATACCGAACCTTTTTTTTTGTAATTAAATTTCTGAAGCACCAAAATACGGAAAGGATTCCGTTTCCGAACGGAATTGTACTCTGTGACATGGCTGAATATCTTAAATTTGTATACACACATACATATGTATGTAGGTATTTGAGAAATTATGTTTTCAAAAATTATTCTATATAAAATAAATTGCACAAAATATATGAAGAAACATAATTTGGTATACCGGATTTGAGTTTAAAAGAAATGCCACTTTTTTTGTCAAATACACTTTTTGGTGCCACTTTTTTTGTAAGTATCCCCTTTGTTTGGTACTTTTTGAAAAAATCGAACGGTAACGCTGCATGGGTGGCCTTATTAGCATTCGCCTTGATCAGCTGTGCATAATACAAGTGGCTACTTAACTACGATACGGTACGGTCAAACATTTTTTATGTTTTAATCTGATTGTGGTTGTGAAAATATTCAAGTGATAATAAAATTAAATGGAATAAAAATAAAATAAAACAATATAGAACATAGTGCTACCGGCGAAAGTGAAGATTGGCCATTCAATCTCATTCTCATATTCTATTTCTCTTGAAAACTGGTTAAATAGTTGATATTCTTCTCAATTAGTATCCACTTTACGAAAATTGTAAAGATGGACAATTGAACGCTGATGAGAGGTGTAGCGGCCTTGAAATCAGTACTGGTACGTTCTGCTAAAAACTGATTGGATATAAATAATAATATTTTCCAACACAAAAAAACTCTTAGTAATTTTGAATTTTCATTAATTCAATAAAACTGAACTTGAGCCTGATAAGATTACTTTTCATATGTACATCAATATAAGTTCGAATAATAATTACGTTTATTCGTAATAATAATAATATAAAAATATAATATTTATTTAATTAAAACAAATTAAAAAATTAAAAAATTATTTTCAATTAATTATGTTGACCTAATATGGTACTACATTCATCAAAGCATAATAGTTCAAACGCTTGCCCATTTGTGTGGTGGGTAGCGCGGCAACTCAACAACACAAAGCAAAACATAAACGAAACACATACATACATACATACATACATACATACATACATACATACATACATACGTACATACATACATACATACATACATACATACATACATACATACATACATATGTATTCATATGAGTATATTTAATATTTTGTTTTTGTTATTGCAGTTGAATGTGAGTAACACGCCATATACATACATACATACATACATATATTCTCGTCTTGATTTTAAAATACAACAACAAAGTCGCATTTAAAGGACAAGCAAATCAAAACAAAAAGAAAAATATAGCTGTAATAGTGTCGTGTATTATGTTACGAAAAATAAAATTCAACCCCCATCGCGCCATAAAGAGCATAGCTCTAAAACACAGAGATAACCGTTTGGAGTTCGCCAGAAATCACGTCGAGTGACCTGCAAGCAAGTGGCGCAATATTTTGTGGACTGATGATGTCTCTCAAAAATTGTACTGCATGGAAATTCTGGCTGTAGACAATATGTTCGCCAATATGTTTCTCTAGTGATATGAATTAAAACTAAAAACTTAGTTATCATGTATAACTTGAAAAATATTTTCAAATTTAAAGGTACTGCTATTTTAATATTCGCAACTGTATGTATGCTGTAGTCATATGCTATGAATCATACACCAACAACACAAGCTTTAATATGTTTTACTTGACCGTATGAGTAATATTTTCGCATGCTAAAAACTTATTTATTAATTATACGTAACGTAGCACACACTAAAATTTAAAATTTAATTGGAAAAAATCCCTCCCTTTGTGTCAATAACAATAAATTTAAAAAAAAACCTGTCACACTACTTTAGGTATTTAACATTATTATGACATCGAGATGCCGAATACATACTGAAGGTGATAGGAAAGACGTCTGCGGAGAGTTTATTCAACATGTGATCAGTTCGGCTAAATTAAGAAATCTCTCTGAAATGCGTATTGTGGTTCATTGGCATATCGACCACAAAGAGATCTGCTCTTAATGAAGAACGTGATGTACATAAGTGAAAAATTACCGGTTTCGAGAACAAGTTCCAAGATTTCAATAGCACATAATCGTTTGTAGTAACGATAAAACAGTGAAGTACACCCTATATTGCGTCGAGTGATTCAATATAGTTGGCTACTCTACTGATACCGATAAGCTTCTTCGCCCTACGCCACAAGAAGTACACGATTTATTAACTTCAAAATAAATTTTGAAGCACCGGCCCATACATGGGAGTTGAATTCGATTTTAGGTGGTTAAGGAGATCAGATGGAGTGAAGTATTTCCTACAACGCCTTAAAAAAAACTGAGACACTTGAATGATTTTTTTTTAGACATAAAAAATGTGATCACTTCATCGATCACAATTAATTTTCATGTCAAGAACATCAAGAGCTTCTGATTCCTCCATATTTATACCCGGTCATACGTCTGTACGTATTACTGTTTCTTAGAATATTAGTAATAGTCAACCAGAAATGGGGAAATTGCAGACTAACCAAAAAAAAAAAAAAAAAACTGTTGCAATTTGAATTTTCATAAAATCAATACAAACTTACCTTAAGATTAAATATATAAGATTTAACACAGCCGATTAAAGCAATCGATACATATATCTAGATCTCGTCTTAGAAACTAATTTCGTTTCATATCCATATCGTATAGGGACGCATAAGAAATAATAACACGCAAATTTTTACCCTCCTGAGCATCGCAAATATGTGTATCCATGTACTTCGTAACTTTCAGCATGATAGATTCTCTGGTTAAGGAGAGGCCGTAGCTTTCAACATTTAACCAAAAAAACGAAAGTGGCATGAAAATTAAAAGTAAAATGGAGTTTTGCCTATATTTGATAGCGAATACCCAAATATTTAACCAGCATGTGCTGTAGTATATTCTGGATATTAATTTAATTTCTCACCGGTATGAACATTATTTCGCTCATTAACTTTTATTCGTTATTGTTTTATCCTTCTTTTAATAATTTTCCGAATATTTCTTGAGGGTTTGATTAAGAAAGGATGTATCATCAATCAATGATGATGTATGAAAACTTCCAGTTGTTAATATTTCTTAAGGTTTCATTAACTATAGTAACAAGTAACACGCCTAAAATTTTATCATTTTTTGTTCAAATAATCATCATCTGTAGTGATGAGCTTTTCTGCATTGAAATCCATTTCGTTTGTAAGTATGTTCGCTGTTAAATTTTGTTTCAATTCATGAAAAACATCCATGAATTTTATTTTTATGCAAACTATTGACCAATAACCACGATGAATTCGAGAGTACTAAAGCAAATGCCAAATGTGAAATAAAAAAAAGAGACAAACAGAAAAAATTAATAGTGTGTATTTACAAATGAAATTTTATTTTTTTTTTAGAAATTTTGTATCTATAGTGTCGATAATGAAAGCTGAAATTGGCTGGAGTTTGTAAAAAGTTCAAAACTTTTCCATTTGAAGTGTGTGTGTGAGTTAGATGTGTTGTACATATGTTGTAACAACCAAAAGTCGGTCCTCGTTTTTGGTTCATCGTACGTGGTTAAAATTGAATTACTATTTTTATTCTTATCTTATTATA
Organism: Lypha dubia; assembly: GCA_947311025.1. NCBI lineage: Eukaryota > Metazoa > Arthropoda > Insecta > Diptera > Tachinidae > Lypha > Lypha dubia. The sequence continues at coordinate 66,295,806 of OX371262.1, read as the reverse complement.
TACAAATATTCTTAAAATTGAATTAATAATTTTATTTCTTATCTTATTATACACAAATATTATTAAAATTACATTAATATTTTTATCTCTTATCTTATTCATACATAATTATACCCCTGATTAATATTATTGTTTCTTATATATTAGTTCTGCATTTCTTTATATACAATGAAGTTATACTGTTTCATTTGTTATTATTGTCTGCACATAATTATATATAAGGAATTTATACCCCTGATTTCTTATTCTTTTACACATACCTACTGATATTTATTTTAGTACAACGCATTGAGAATTTGAGAGAAAACACATGTTCGCTGCCTGTGCACACAGACACACACGGTGAGTAATATGTTTGACACAGCATATGATGGCACATGCGTGTGTGTATTGTTCGTACAGGCAGTTTTGCTATAAAAGGCTGAACACAGAACAGGAAGAGTTAGTTAGTCTGCGGATCGCAAGGTAGAACAACCACTGGTAACTGCGCTTCATTACCATTTCTTCGTGCGACTCGCAAACGGACTCATATAAAATATTGGTGGCGACGTGCAAACAATATTGTCGTTGTAGTAAGGCTCGAATAAGTATTAGTAGCTGGATACACTGCTATTACTTATTCTCTTTGATTTTGAGAGCCAACATTTTCTCGCGAACGGTTTGAAGGTTCGAATAAGTATTAGTAGCTGGATGCACTGCTATTACTTATTCTCTTTGATTTTGAGAGCCAACATTTTCTCGCGAACGGTTTGAAGGCTCGAATAAGTATTAGTAGCTGGATGCACTGCTATTACTTATTCTCCTTAATTTTGAGAGCCATCATTTTCTCGCGAACGGTTTGAAGGCTCGAATAAGTGTTAGTAGCTGGGTGCACTGCTATTACTTATTCCCCTTAATTTATAGAGCCAACCTTTTCTCGCGGACGGTTTGAGGGTAAAACAAGTACTAGTAGCTGGATACACTACAAACACTTGTCCCCCTCTAGTTGGTAAAGCCAACCCTTTTTCTCGCGGTCGGTTTGAGTTCGAACAAGTATTAGTAGCTGGAACCACTACTAAAATTTGTGCTCCCCTTCTCTCCCAAATTTTCGTGTTAAACAATAGTTTGGTTTGTACAGTCGCTACCTCGTACGTAATTTATATCGTAGATATTTCTTTTGACTTTCTATATACTAATATTTAAAAGAAGAATTTTTTTTTTTTACAACGGTACCAGAAGAGTACCGTACCATTTACCGTAGAAACTTAAAGACAAATTGTTTAAATAAATTTATTATTAATGAAAAGGAAAGATTTATAAGAAAATATTTGTGTTTTCATTATTGTTGAAACTTAAAGACAAATTGTTTAAATAAAATTATTATTGATGAAAAAAAGAAAAGATTTATAAGAAAATATTTGTGTTTTCATTATTTTTGCAACGACCCTGAGCCCCGCTGAGTTCTACCCCAGCACCCAGCGAAATCGTGTCGTTACATTGGCGCCCGAGCAGGGACAATTGTCCAAAATCAAACAAACAAAAAAGAATTTTTTTTTTTTTTATAATATTATTGACAAAAAAAAAAAAAAAAAACAAATTGTTGATTTAGTATTTTATGGAATTTTAAGACATACTAAAACCACTGATATTCACCTCCATATACGCTGCTATTCAACCTCATCCAGTTTTTTTTGAAAAAAAAAAAAAATAAAACTAAAAGAAATATAAGAAGACTTGGTTCTTACCGTGGTGTGCTATGACTGCGACCGGAAATATGTTACGATCCTCCTGGGTTTATCTCCTGAAGAAGGAGGAACTAGTAAATTACCTGGGGATGTTTGAACAAACTACCAGTGGAACAGTCGAAGAGCTGAGAAAGCGATTCGCCAAATTCATTGCCTCTGTGCACGATGACGAACAACTCAAAACCCTGTTGGACATCCAGACAACACATGACCACCAAGCGTCTGCCTCATCCGCGCCAGGCCTCCAAATACCGGGAAAGAGTGCCGAGAGCCAAACAGCATCATCGCCGAAACCTGAAGTCAGAGAAAGGTCTACGACGACAGCTAAAGCAGAAGCGGAAACACGAGGCCTCGCCATAGAAATAGTCCGCAAATGGGGTCTGAAGTATGATGGTGGGAAAGACCCCTTGGGTTTCATCGAGAGGGTAGAAGAGTTAAGCGAAATGTACGCCTTAGAACTGAACGATGTGTTGAGGTCGATGACGGAGCTGTTCCGAGACAGAGCGCTTATCTGGCTGCGGAATAATCATAAACACTGGGCACGATGGGATCAGTTCAAATCCGATTTTTACGATTTTTTTCTTCCTCCCAGATACTTTGAGAAGCTGGATGATGAAATCCGAAAGCGGACCCAGCGACAGCGTGAACCTTTCAAGGACTATGTTTTGGGCCTACAAAATCTGATGCGACACTCGACCCTCGATGCCGACCAGAAGCTCGAAAGAATATTTCGCAACGCCTTGCCCGACTACCAGTGGTATATTCGCCGGAAAGACTTCGAAACGCTTGACGACTTAATTCACCTGGCGGCTGATTTAGAATGTATCCCTACAAACTCCCACCCAGGCCGGGGGGAACAACACCGCATGATATTACAAGAAGAGCCGACCACAAGCGGATCAAAACCTAAAAGTGTCCCGGTGTCTCACAAGAAACCAACTAATCTCACCCGGTTGTCGTGGGACGATAAACTCAGCGCAACAATTTTGGTTGAGAATAAACTATGCAATGCGCTCATCGATACAGGGGCCACCAAGAGTTTCATTTCGCCCAAGATGGTGAAACATTTAGTGCGGCACCCCACCTTCATAAACGTAGACATTGATGTTGTTCTGGCCGACGGCTCCAAAAGTATCATCACAAAGGGAGTAAACCTCGGTGTTACCCTGGGGAATATGATGTCCACGTGCCAATTTTTAGTTATGCAACAGGCTACGGTCGATCTGGTCATAGGACTAGACATACTGCACGCCTTCAAGGCTACGTTTAGCTGTGCAAACCTTACTGTGACATCGGGCGCATCAGATAGAGAAAAACCGGGACCGCGGGCAAGCACTGAAAAGGTAAGCAAACAAAGACGAAATAAAACTCCCGTTCTAGCAATCTCTATGGCACATCACAGCCAAGCTGACCAACAACGGGCAATCGATGAATTTCTAAAAAGGGAACTACCAAAATTTCAAGAAATTCGCGAACTCTCTACTGTAGCTACACACCGTATTGTCATGAAGGACACCCGTCCCATAAAGATCCGCTACGCCCAGCGTAATCCAGCGATGCAGAAGATCATCGATGAAGAAGTGGATAAGCTGATAGAAAAGGGATGTATCGAGCCATCACGTAGTCCCTACAGCTTCCCGATCACCTTGGTACGTAAGAAAAATGGGTCTTGGCGCACCTGCATGGATTTCCGACAGCTAAACGCCAGATCAGTTCCAGATGCGTACCCGCTGCCAAGAATAGATGCAATCTTAAACAGGCTTCGGAATGCTAAGTTCATCAGCAGCCTGGACCTCAAGGACGGGTATTGGCAAATCCCCATGGACAAGCAAAGTAAGCAGTACACCGCTTTTGCAGTCGCAGGTAGAGGTCTGTTTCAATGGAAGGTTATGCCATTTGGCTTGCATTCCGCACCGGCCACCTTCCAAAGGGCACTCGATAACGTCATAGGGCCAGAGATGGAACCCCATGCTTTTGCGTACCTAGACGACATCATCGTTATCGGCACTACGTTCGAAGAACACTTAAAGAATCTGAAGGAAGTTTTCCGTCGGCTCCGCCAGGCAAACCTAAAAATCAATATCGATAAGTGCGAATTTTTTAAGGACGAGTTGAAATACCTAGGCCACGTTGTGACTAAACACGGCATCAAAACTGACCCGGACAAGGTATCAGCTATAACACAGATGATACCCCCCAAGTGTGTAAAGGACGTCCGACGTTTCCTGGGTGTGACTTCATGGTATCGCCGTTTCGTGCCAAACTTCGCGGAACTGTCACAGCCTTTGACTCAACTCCTCAAGAAAGGCAAGCACTGGAAGTGGGGCGAGGAGCAACAAAAAGCCTTCGAGACACTGCAGAGTAAACTCACACAAGCGCCAGTTTTAGCCTGCCCCGATTTTTCTAAACCCTTCGTGCTCCAAACCGATGCCAGCGAATTTGGGCTTGGCGCCGTGCTGACTCAAGAGCTACAGGAAGAGGAACACGTTATAGCATACGTGAGTCGTCACCTAAATCCAGCTGAAAAGAACTATTCTACCACCGAAAAGGAGTGTTTAGCCATAGTCTGGGGCATACGTAAACTACGACATTTCCTTGAGGGATATCCGTTCATGGTAGTTACAGACCATCTAGCGCTAAAATGGCTGAACTCGATCGAGAGCCCCACGGGTCGGCTGGCGAGATGGGCGCTGGAATTACAACAATACCAATTTACCATCTCGTACCGAAAGGGCAAACACAATATCATCGCCGACACGCTATCCAGGCAGCTACCAGAAGAAGTAAATCTAATGCAAACAGATCCCTCCACCACCCACTGCTGGCTATCTAAGCGCATGGCCGAGGTCAGAGAAAATCCCGGTAAATACCCCGACTATGCCATCGTAAACGGACAATTGTACCGCCATTTTCAAAGGGATAATAACGACGAAGAAAGTAACCCGTGGAAACTTTGTGTCTCCACCGAGTTACGAAACAAGGTACTCGAAGAAAATCACGACGAAGTTGCCGGGGGTCATTTCGGTGCGCGAAAAACGTTACACAAGATCGCCAGTCGGTATTATTGGCCGGGCATGTCCCGCGATATCCACCGTTACGTCCACAGCTGTGAAATCTGCCAGCGGTATAAAATAACTCAGCGAATGCCTGCCGGAAAAATGCTCACCCAAATTCCAAATGAACCATGGTCGTGTTTATGTGCCGATTTTGTCGGACCTTTACCTCGAACACGACATGGCAACAGTATGCTGCTAGTTTTCTTCGACAAATTTTCCAAGTGGTGTGAACTGGTACCCATGCGAAGAGCGACAGCAGAGGGAGTGATCAAAGCACTACGAGAGCGAATCATAGCCCAGTTTGGTGTTCCAAAGGTGTTGCTGACGGACAATGGTCCACAGTTTACAGCCCGCATCCTACAGAAACGCCTGAAAGAAATGGGCATACGCCAGCAATTTACCGCCCCATATTCTCCACAAGAGAACCCAACCGAAAGAGTTAATCGCACCGTCAAAACCATCATGGCTCAGTACGCGAGACAGAACCATACTACTTGGGACGACATATTACCAGAAGTCATGTTAGCGGTAAACACCAGCGTATCGGAATCAACCGGCTATTCGCCCGCCTATTTGACCCAAGGGCGTGAGCCAAGATTACCCAGAGCGCTCTACGATGAGGTCACTATAGGGACCGGGGCTCGGAATGATGAGCCGGAGGGGCGAGCGAAAGAACTTCAGGAAATCTTCAAGATTGTTCGAGGCAACTTGGCAAAAGCGTCCCAACGTCAGAAACGTTATTACGACTTACGGCGGCGCGATTGGCAACCTAAAGTGGGAGACCAGGTGCTGGTACGCCAGCATCCGCTCTCCAACGCGGCAGACAAATTTGCCGCCAAGTTGGCACCTAAATATGGGGGACCTTATGTCATTAAGGGATTTGTGTCCCCTGTCATTGTAGAAATTAATAAAGTAGACAGTAGCGATGTGCGGACCGCACATATTAGCGAATTAAAAACATATGCCGCATCCGGTGGAGAGGGGAGGTAGATGTAACAACCAAAAGTCGGTCCTCGTTTTTGGTTCATCGTACGTGGTTAAAATTGAATTACTATTTTTATTCTTATCTTATTATATACAAATATTCTTAAAATTGAATTAATAATTTTATTTCTTATCTTATTATACACAAATATTATTAAAATTACATTAATATTTTTATCTCTTATCTTATTCATACATAATTATACCCCTGATTAATATTATTGTTTCTTATATATTAGTTCTGCATTTCTTTATATACAATGAAGTTATACTGTTTCATTTGTTATTATTGTCTGCACATAATTATATATAAGGAATTTATACCCCTGATTTCTTATTCTTTTACACATACCTACTGATATTTATTTTAGTACAACGCATTGAGAATTTGAGAGAAAACACATGTTCGCTGCCTGTGCACACAGACACACACGGTGAGTAATATGTTTGACACAGCATATGATGGCACATGCGTGTGTGTATTGTTCGTACAGGCAGTTTTGCTATAAAAGGCTGAACACAGAACAGGAAGAGTTAGTTAGTCTGCGGATCGCAAGGTAGAACAACCACTGGTAACTGCGCTTCATTACCATTTCTTCGTGCGACTCGCAAACGGACTCATATAAAATATTGGTGGCGACGTGCAAACAATATTGTCGTTGTAGTAAGGCTCGAATAAGTATTAGTAGCTGGATACACTGCTATTACTTATTCTCTTTGATTTTGAGAGCCAACATTTTCTCGCGAACGGTTTGAAGGTTCGAATAAGTATTAGTAGCTGGATGCACTGCTATTACTTATTCTCTTTGATTTTGAGAGCCAACATTTTCTCGCGAACGGTTTGAAGGCTCGAATAAGTATTAGTAGCTGGATGCACTGCTATTACTTATTCTCCTTAATTTTGAGAGCCATCATTTTCTCGCGAACGGTTTGAAGGCTCGAATAAGTGTTAGTAGCTGGGTGCACTGCTATTACTTATTCCCCTTAATTTATAGAGCCAACCTTTTCTCGCGGACGGTTTGAGGGTAAAACAAGTACTAGTAGCTGGATACACTACAAACACTTGTCCCCCTCTAGTTGGTAAAGCCAACCCTTTTTCTCGCGGTCGGTTTGAGTTCGAACAAGTATTAGTAGCTGGAACCACTACTAAAATTTGTGCTCCCCTTCTCTCCCAAATTTTCGTGTTAAACAATAGTTTGGTTTGTACAGTCGCTACCTCGTACGTAATTTATATCGTAGATATTTCTTTTGACTTTCTATATACTAATATTTAAAAGAAGAATTTTTTTTTTTTACAACGGTACCAGAAGAGTACCGTACCATTTACCGTAGAAACTTAAAGACAAATTGTTTAAATAAATTTATTATTAATGAAAAGGAAAGATTTATAAGAAAATATTTGTGTTTTCATTATTGTTGAAACTTAAAGACAAATTGTTTAAATAAAATTATTATTGATGAAAAAAAGAAAAGATTTATAAGAAAATATTTGTGTTTTCATTATTTTTGCAACGACCCTGAGCCCCGCTGAGTTCTACCCCAGCACCCAGCGAAATCGTGTCGTTACAATGTATGAGCTACTTATGGTTGAGAAGACATACAAATGATACCGAAATAAAAATTAATTTGACCATGAGTATTTTAACAGCAAAAGTTTTTTTTTTTTTTGTTTTGTTACACTCATTTTATTTATTGTTAGTCAAATTTAGTTTCAGTTTGAATTGTTTAACTTTGCATAATAAAAATATAATTTTACATTTTTAAATATTTTATGCTTTTTTATTTTCATTTCAATATTTGAATGTTTTTGTTAAACTAAAATTCGATATTTTGCTTAACAAAAGGCAGTAGAAAATTTAAAAAGTATTACTTTGAAATAGAATGGAGTTTCGTTTTTAATAAAAATTAAATTATTCGAATTTAAGACTGAACAATTAAAATTTCTTTTAATTAAAAATCATTCAGTTCGACTAAAAATTAATAAATTATACTGTATTTACACTACGCAACTTTGATGCATGCAATTTTCATTCTATGTGAGAGTGTTAAAATAGAACTGCAATAAATTTTATATGTCTTCTCTGTCTTTCTCACTGAAAAAAGCAGTTTCATGCAACATAATTGCGTAGTGTAAATACAGTATTTTATTCTTTATTTTATTTTTATATAAATTTCTACTATCTTCACTGAATGATAGTAAATGTTTTACCCATAAGAAAAATAAACATACACACATATCTATGTATGTATGTATATATTCACCTACATACTTAAATCAGATAAGATATCAAAGTACGGCCACTGAAAATATTAGGAAAAAAAACTAAAAACAAATTTCTTACTTCTAAACTGTTTTAATATTCCATATTTAATATTCCAAAACTAAACTTACTTCACCCTTAGCTAAACTATTTATTTTCCACTACTACAAAATGAAGCAACAAAAAAGTAAAGCAAAAAAAAAAAAATTGTTAATAAATAACAACAATACAAAAAAACCTCAACGCCCGCCCATGACATAACTCAAACAAAGGAGACGAAAAACTAACGTAAGCGACCTACAATAATAATTTTAATAATGAAAATATGAAATAATGAAAGAATAAAACAAAACGTATGCTGGAAAAAAGAGAAAACTATAACGTTGACCTACCTTCAACGAAACGTATAAAAAAAAAGTTGACCTTGCCGTCAGTTGCAACATTTACAAACTATAAATACAAAACACCTGCACTTTGCCTGCCTATCTTCCACCTTAACAGCTCCAACACAGGTTTTTTTATTATTTCATTTGTACGTGTGTGTATTAACGTGCGCCTTATACGTATGGGCCAGTTTCGTAGAACTGTACGCCGCAGTAAAAAAAGATATATTTTGGATATTTTTATACTGCTCGCATGTAAGAAGGAATGCGTGGCGCCGGAGTGGACCTCCACTTCTCAAAATGTGTTTAATTCGTATGAAATCAGTACGACTGTTAAGTTGTGGGCTGCTTTATAAACTATTCCGACCATCTTGAGATCGATTAAAATGAACTTATGTGCCCTGAGTCTGAATCCGGTTTTAAGATCTGCAGGTGAAAGCTAAACTACACCCAAGTCACATTTTGGAAATTTCACAGGAGATCACAAAAACATACTGATAATCCCATATAATTTTATATATCGCACACTAAGTCATAAACGCGAACATTTCGGAAATTTTCCATATGATTTTTTTTTTCGTAAACCTGTTCACATATTAAATTTCTAACGAGCTTGAAAGATTATTTTCTACTCCCACCTTGCCATACTTTAGAAATACCTCTGTTCCTGTTTTCATTTTGTTTGCGTCTGATTTTTGAGTTGTATCAATTTATGATGTATTGGACGATATGTAGTATTAACAATTTGATTTACCCACAATTTGTTTATAGAATTTTAATATTATTTTATTATATCGAAAGCATTCTTAATAAAAATTAAGTCATTTAATATTACTGTCTCTTATTCAAAAGAACATGACTTAGGTTTTTAAGCAGTACTACCCAAAAAAAAAAGATTGGTTCGAAATCGATTGTTTCAATAGAATATCAGTTGCATAGACTATATATCGTTAACCGCTACCAATAGCCTATGGATTCAACCAACATTCCATCATCATAACCAGAAGAATACATACCAAAATTGTAACCAACATACAGTTGTGACAATTCTTAAATTGTTTAGTCTAACCGAACGAATTCTTTTGCTGCTACTAAATGCCAAAATAGCGATCACAACTTAATAATTGTTAGTGAATATGGTTGGGATGATACTCCTTACACCGATTATTCGGTTGGATTTGTCGATTTAAAAATACTCATGTAGCTGAGCTGTCTTTGCCGATGTGTTAAAAACATATGAGTTCAATGTTCAATACCAATAATGGTTAAAAATAAATTTTAAATTCAAATGATTAAATAAAACAATTTAATTTAGTTAAGATTAAAAAATAGCAATTCAACTGAGTTGCAGGATAAAAATCAGCGTAAATAATCCCGATTAGCTTCCATATAAGATTCCATAGTGTTAATCAATTTTATCTGTTCTCGCAACCGAAAATTCAGTGGTACTACACGAAAATTGTAGTTGTAGCAACCGAATTCTATGATAGTTGGTGCAACCAACACAATTTGGTTGGCAACAAATTCAGTTGCCACAACTAATCTGTTTTCTCTGTGTAATTTTCCATCCGGTAGATGAACAAAATCTTGATTCCAAAAATATAAATAATGTACTTTGAAAGCTATAACCTACAGTTCAAATCAATACAAGGCGGTGACAGTGGCGAATTCATTTTGCTTGGAAAACATACATATACTCGTATACATGATAAATTGTAGTAAATATATATACAAACTTTTTTTCGGCTTGAAGCATATTTTAAATAAAGTTTGATCCAAACAACACGAACAAAAATTAGTCAGAAAACGGCTGGCCAATACAAAAAAAAAAAAAATCTATTCAGTTAATAAGTAACACTAGTTTTTGTGATAGATTTTATCGTCACATTATATAACCGACTTGGACAAAAATTACAGCAAATTAAAGATATTTATTCACAAAAGTGAAGGAGGTGTTGTGAGTTATAGTGTATTAAATATTTTGGAAGTTATAAGCATTTAAAGTTCCTACTAAAAAATTCACTGGTATTAATCATGGATGTATGTTCAAAAAAGAGAAACACACAAGCAAAACATATATGAGTTTTTCTCCAATTTATTTTGTAAAGAAAGCAAATACAATAATACATTTTTTTCTATATTCGGGTATTAACACGGATGTTAAAGCAACAAAAGTGAAGTGATCTCAGTAAATAGATATTTTTTTTTTTTTTTGATTGAAAGGTATATTGTTTTTACATTTAACTGTTGTGTTATTTTTAATAAATGCAAATGAAACATTAACTAATTGTACCTAGTTGTTGTTGTTGTTGTATGACTTCATTTACATCTAGAATACGGTAGATTGTGTCGGCGGTTGGACCTATAAAGACTGGCAGCTATAGAATAATATACAACTTAAAACTAAAACGAATGAAGATAAAAGAAAAAACATGTTACAAGATACAATTCTTTCTGATCACACCGATCAGTACATGATTGAAAATATTGCTGATTTTATCTCACAAAAATTCCCGCTATATAAATTATGGAAGCAAACTTGTTCAAAAACAAACAAGCAAACAACAAAAATAAACCTTGTGATAATCTCTCCTAAAATAGAGAAGCTATTCGATAATGGATTATTGCCCCTGATTTTCCAAACAATTTCGAAAATCGGTATATAAACGATATAGGTATGGAAGTTCAAACAATAAAATAAAATTAATAATTAATTAAATCGGTTCAAAATGGCACAACTTAAAAAAATTGCAAGCTGTCATCATTAAGTTATCGCATTCATATTCAGCACGTATTAACTCATCACACTCTGTTTCAAAACATTTATGAGTTTCAAAAAGATCAACATTCATACAAATTCATTTAACTGACCGCATGCGGCACGGAACGCTTTTCCCAAAATCTCTTTAAAATTTTTTTTAATGTATATTTTTCTATAAATAAAAATTTTTTTGGTCGAATTACGGTGCATTTTTGCCTTTTTAAAAATAAGTCCACCTTAATGTGGTAGTACACAGTGTGGACGTACATACGTACGGTAGTTCGTAAACTTATTTATGTTAATATACGTCCATACATACATAAGTTGCTAGGGGCTGTTTGCTATACATCAAAGTTACATTTTGATGAATCAACTCACTCAATTGTGGTGCGAAAGTAGGTTGGGCAACAACGGTGTAATTACACTATATTTTGTGTAAAGCAACGATCTGATAAAATGAAAACAAACATAAATTTTACTTTGTCCAACTAAATAAAAAAAAACAAAGAAATTTAACGTTTTTTGCTTTTAAATTAGCTAAACGAAATGTATTGTATGTAAGTAATTAGTTAGCTTAACATTCTCTATATAAATAATTTATATATGTATGTACATATTTAAGCACATACAGACACCCAGGTAGTTTGTTTAAAACGCTAACTGTTTAATTACATTTAAATGAAACACCATTTCAAATGCACAGCACCTAACTAACGAACTGACACTTCCATCCATACCCTAAGCTTCGGCGACAGGCACTAAAGTTAAGAAGGACAACTTTTGCAATTTAATTGTTTTGAAAAAATATTGCCATAAAAAAAATCGTCCAAAATTTATTTATAAAAAAACTTAATGAATATTCTTATATCGTCGCCTAAAATCCAAAAGACCGCAAGAGCAAAAAAAAAAAATAGCAATAATGACTCAAAGTCTGATTACAATTTAAAATTTTGCAGTTATATTCCCATTTGAATTTAAAAAAAAAAAAAACATTACACGGGTGTTAAAAGGCACTATTTGTGAAAAACCACCAACACAACTTAAATATACGATTACTTCATAATTGTGAGTGAAAAGTCAGTCCACTGCGACATTGTTCAGTTTGTTTATTAAGAAACTCACCAGATTCTGGAAAATGTCTTGAGAGCGAAAAGAAATATATTAATAAAGGCCTTTTTGTATAGAGGTATAGAGCTTTGAAATTCGAAAGATGATCTACCGGCATTATAATTTGAAAATGACTTCTGACAGATGAGCGCCACGGCTAGTTCGGACGTAGTCTAATCTGGAGGTTTAATTTTCGATGAATTTTTCCATCATTTGTGGCCGTATATCGGCAATAACGCGGTGAATGTTGTCCTGCAAGTGGTCGATCATTTTGGGCTTATGGGCGCAGACTAGCAACTTCACATATCCCACAGAAAATAGTCTAGCGGCGTTCAACCCCACGAGCTTCGATCTTGATTCACGGGTCCGAAACGTGAAACCATGCGGTTACCAAACATTTCCTTCAATAAATCAATTGTGGTAATGTGACATGTTGCGCCTTCTTGTTGAAACAACAGCTCCTGCACATCAAGGCTTTTCAAAAGTCCGTAATCATGGCTGTATAGCGGTCACCATTCATTGCAACGTTCTGCCCAGCATCGTTTTTAAAGAAGTACGGAGCAATGATTCCACCACCCCACATCAGCAATGACTTCTTCTGTAAACACTCTACGACGTCTCTGTGGATGCTTATTACTATTTAAAGTAAACGTGGTGCGAAAAAGTTCCGTAGTTCATCGAGTTAATTGCTCTGATGGACAATTATGTTGACCGTAAAATGAACGTAGTGCGCGATACGTATTTCGAACAAAACCATGATTTTCAATATAAATTTGCACAATTTGGAAGCGTTGTTCAGGCGTCAGTCTAATCACGTTGAAGTGCTAAACCAAACTAAACATAAATCTCTTAACAGCTGACAAAATGGCCATCAGCTAAAAAAGTTTTGCCAACTTTAAGCTATATACCTCTATAAAAAACATCCTTTATTAGTTTAATTGACAAAGAACAATTAGCAAAAAGTTTTATTTAAAATATTATTCAAAACGTGTGCAGGTTTGTTTGTATATATTTTTGTACTTAATGAGAAAATGCTAAGAAATTGAATAAAAGTTCGACGATTTTCAGGCATCAAAATTTTGAACAAAATTATAGAATATCAGAACGCAAAGCAAATCTATACCAGTTAGTCTTATCGGTACAACTTACTTTATCTGTCAAAATAAAAAGCAACAATGTTCTTATAGAAATAATTTAAGAAAACTAACCTAACTTTTAAACATAAGCAAAATTTTGACAGTTCAGGTTTGCCCAGTTGATGATGACGCGGGCTAGTCAGGTCAAGCGTTAATGAATTCGTAACAAAGTAAACAAGTTATAAACCAAGTTATATAAAAGAAAAACGCTTAAACTTTTTGAAGAAGGGGTTAAGCTGTATGCCGAAACTGGAATCATACTCTTCCGTGTAAACTGTTATTTAAATGTAATTTTTTTTAAATAAATATTTACACGTGTTCATATCTATGTATGTATGCATAAATGTATGTATGTACATACACATGTAAGTATGTAACATACAGATATGGCTAAAACGTGTTTTCATTATACATGTCAACAAAAAAAAACAAAACTATTTTTAATAAACAATATTATATTAATGAAAAATTTATAGTCAGTAAAGATTTTTTTAATTAAATAACGTTTTCTACTTATTTTTTTTTAAATTATTTAACGTGATAATTAAGACGGTGCGCCGTTTTTAATTTGTGAACACCGCCGCACAGTGGGGATTTGTTCATACAAGCTTGGAAAAAACTATAAGGATTGCTCGTAGAATGTTGAAATTTTTCTCTGAGCCTTTGGTTAGGTCAATTAAGAAAAATATAAAGTTTCATCAAAATTGGCCACGCCCACCTGTAATTGTAATTCTTGATTTTTTAAATTCGTTTAAGCAAAATCCGACTAGTGGTTCTTGAGTTATGTTCAACAAATTGACAGGTGGCACCTGGTGGCACTTGAAATTGATTAAAAATGTAAAAACAGATATAAGACAATGTATTAGAAGTGATTTCGAAAGTATGGGAAAGTATGGCTAAAATTGCAGGTCCAAATGTTTGGAGAAAAAAGGGATTTTTGTTATATGTTCATAAAAATAAACAACAAAAGAAAACTTAAGTCGCTGCAGAGTTTATTTTTTCAATTTTAGTATACTGAAATATCCTACTTTAAATAAAAAATAAAAAGAAAAACGTTAGCTCACATAATAAAATAATATTCGTCTTGAAATTCTTAGGTTTAAATTAATGGTGTTTTCTTTTCTGAACAAAAATGTTGACCTTTCAATGTGTAACACTTTTTACAGTTTGCACCCACCTTTAAAAAGTGGTACATTTTTTATTGCTACAATGGTACAAAATATTTGAGGCTTAATATTACTTAACATTAATTAAATAATTATTGTTTTAATTATAAGTTTTTTCGCTTAAGTAAGTAGAATGACAAAAATACAAGTTCTTACTTGTATAAAAATATACTAAACAAAGTTGTAAAAATGGGCAGTATATCACCCCGACTTGATAGTAGAGGGCAAAATATGTTGCATATTTTGCCATTTATTGGTGCAACATAATTAGAAAGGAACGAAATCGCTTTTAAATATGTTACATATTTTTTAGAATGGATCACGAAAATTAAAGAATGTAGCATAAATGCAACACTTTTTTTTGAAAAGAAAACACCATAAGTTGTTTCGGTAAAACATACAAGTACTGAGTTTAAGACGGCTATAAAAAAAAACTAGCAGTCAGATCGGAGTAATTCTTTTTGATTTCATTGTACTATTTAGTCTAAAATTTCAAAATATTACTGCATGTTGCATGAAGAGTATGTTGACAATTTGACTTTTTTCCGCGAAATCCCCAGTGTTCGCCGCCAAAAATATATGTATATTCGGCTATTTTTATTTGTTAATTTTTTAACCGCCTCAAAAGAGTGGAAAGGTATTAATTCTTATTAATTTTTTTTTTCACAAATTTTTATGCTTGTTCATTTATAGCTCAATCAAGGCCAATTCAATTTATACAGGTGAAGTTATTTCTACAAAAATTACGACATATTTGTGCCAATGCATGCATGCATGTGTGTACGAACGAAATTTGACATTTCGACCTCCATTAAGAGTCTCAGCTGTGATAATAACAGCACCTTTTAAGTGCATTCGCCTTGAGTTCAGTTCATTTGTAAACTGAATTTTATAACTATTTGGTTTCATAGAAATGTGAAAGTCTCCTGAAATATTGAATTATAAAGACTTTTGAATTATTTTTATTAAAGAATGTACTTCAATCATTCATGGGAGTAAAGTATAAGCAATAAGAAAAAGTTTTTGTAACCTGTTAGATTGGTTTTCTGACGTCTTATTTTTATGCTACAAATATTATACATAGAAATCCAAGTATGTATGTGGGCTTAGAGGACCTTTTCTACAAAATAATATTTCAATTTAAGTTTCTCATCCAGTATTCCTTATTCCCAAATACTCAATGAAATGAAAATATTGATACTGCAAGGAAATAATATTTCGTATACGTTGCAACTCTTTCTTACTTATCATCATGATTTAATTACATTTATTTTAGAACAAATGCTCGTTTTAAGTGTTAAGTGAAAAAACCATGGAAATTTTATTGTGAAATAAAAAAAAGAATAAATTTAACTGCAAATACACTTGGTTTTTTATGTTAATCAGAAATCCTTTTAAAATAAATTGAATATTCATACCTTTTCATTAAAGTTCAACGGGCTTAAAATCTCTTAGATAAGTCAAAATAAAAGTATTACAATTCTACAATTTCTGCAAAAATTCTATTCTTTCGAACAAAACCTTTCGTGCTACAGCGGATGCATAAGGGTTATCTCTGTGACAACAGCTTGATTATTATAATAATAAAATAATAAATGTGTATGTATTGCAGCTCCTTTAAAATTCACAAACAATGTAATAAGTGTCAAGGAAAAGTCAAAATTTAAACTTAAATAAAAGAATGAGTTTTATCTCTCAATTGCAAGGTTGCGTTAGCAACCATAGAAATTATTTTAATATAAAAAATAATATAATAGAAAACAATAGAACATAGAAAGAAGAAAAAACTAAAAAAAATCCGAAAAATAAAGAGTGATAAAGTATATGTTATGCTGCACAGATTACAAGTTCAATAATATGGAACTGAACCATTTGGGTACCTTTGTACTAGAAGCGAAAAGTGTGCTGAATTGTGAAAAACTCACCTACACATCACCAATCGGTTCGGTGATAAACCAACTCGGCCTTAATACGGGATAAACGTTCTTCTAGAACTTGCAGCAGAGGACTGACTAACTAAAAGCCGGCCTTTCCATAGAGAGGGCAGGGCAAAGACAGATCTAGTATACCTAACTATCTACCTCCTCCTCGTTATGACAACTTCTGCAGATATTGTAATACGGTAGAACCTAATAAACACTGACCTGTAATGACCGCATCAATAGTGTGTATTTCCCCACGAGATGTGCCCCTCAAGGATTTCTAAAAAGATGAGAAGAGAATAATTTAAAAAATATAAAACCTCAAACGCCAAAAGTTTTCTCCCCCAATTTTGAGAAGAATGCTTAAAATAAAACGAAATCATTTTAAATTCAAAGTGGTAAAGCAGGATTTTCACCATTTCTAATTTCTGGGTGTTCAAATAGTTTTTAGCAGAAGACAGCAGACAAAGTAAAATGTAATAATTTTAAAATTAAAACAGCGGCCACTCCAAACCACAGTTGCGTAAAATGTGTATGTTACTTTATTTTTATAAAGCACCATGATACCGGTATGAAACAATAGGATTTCTGAATAACTTTAACATGCCCCGATAAGAGTCTACAAATTAATTTTTTTTATATTGTTGGACCTTCACTCAGGGGAATACCCCCCTTATGTCATAACACGTGTTCTATGCGTCGCCGTTTTTCATGAGGCTGTTAAAAACCTTGAATTAGTGTAATTGTATATGACAAGTTACACAACACACAGCTTAGAATACTTAAACGCATAGAACGCATTGAAGTAGATCCACTTTCTACAATTGTAATCATCCTACGCGTCACTCAAAGCGATCAGCTGTTTTTGATAGACGTTTTGATGGTTATTTTTCTGCACAAAACGCTTCCTATGTAACTTGAAATTAAGAAAAGCGTAGGATGCATAGAAAGCTTCAAAAGCGTAGAATGCGTTGACGCTAAAACGCGTGTTATGTACCTCCACCTTCAGGGATAGGGTTGGGAAGATAGACGTTGAAAATGTAGAAGACTTATTTCTTTTACTAGTCTGATATTGCGCATTTTTTGTTATAATATAAAGCTGTGTTGCAGCGCCTCGGGTGTTAAGTAGACACATTAACTTTCTTAAGCTGTTTAAGCTGCTATTTTATTAATTATTTAACTTCGCCGACGGTTCTGTTAACTGACGAAGAAGGTCGACGTTGTGTACATTAGCTAGGAGCTGTCGGAACAGTTTTTTAGTGATCAGTTTCTGTGCCTTTATCACTTAAACAGTCAAATAACAATTAAAAAAAGGTCACACTAATGTACATTAGAGAAATTAGTGATGTTGATAACTTGCTCTTGGTATCGAAACCAGATCACAAGTCTCGGTTTGCTTAGTAGTCAGCGCGCTAACCACTTCAGCTAAAACCACCCTCGTAATTAAGGTTTTAAAATTTTTAGTTCCTGTATTTTCACATTAAAGTATTTCTTCCTATTTATACTTTTCCATAAGTCTGTATATCTCCGCCCCTACACTGCCATTCCTATTAAATTTATGGGATAAAAGTGATAAAGTTAATTTGTTGCATTTTATATAAAATTAATGAGAATTTAATCTTATTGTTGGTATACTTATTTCAACTTTAACTAAAAGAAAAAACACTATGAATTGAAGTACTTTTAATAATCCCAGCTATACCAGTACTATTATTCTAAATAAATACTTTGTAGCTTAATTTGAATAAAATGTAAGAAAAATAAAAAATGTTTTTTTATATATTATAACGTTTTTCTGCTTAGTTAAGCTCTTTTTTACAGTGAATGGGCGGACAAGCCAAACAAATTGAATTATAGCATGTCGTCTCTTCAATCTTTGAGCATTAAAACATCTTCTCATTGCCAGCAGTACTTTATAGTAGTCATCATTTTTAGAAATAAGATGAATAAAAGGTGCATCTTGTTTTTAGTTCCCTTTCCATTTGTACTCGTAAAGATTCCGTACAATGTGGATTAAATACTTCCACAAATAAAACAGCTAAAAATTTTGGCACTTGACAACGAAGACAAAACAATGAAATCAAAAATAAGTTAAACGAAGCTTGTTTCTCCGCATTTGTTGTTGTTGGTTGACTTTCATAATTCAGACGGTGTTGGCAACAATTTTAGGTTCATATCCATCATAGTTTCCAAAATTCTTTCGAAAATATTTATCCTACAAATTGGCTAAAATTCCCTCTTAAATAATTCTACTTCAATTTCACTTTATTTCAATGTTAACTGTTGTATATATAAACACATACATAAGTATTTGTAAATCTGTTTTTAACACATAAGTTAAGTTGTTTTATAAAACTAAAAAGGTTGGAATTCAGGTCTTATTCATCGTTCTTTATCGATAGACTCTGCTCTGCGCGTTTTGTTAATTTTAAAGCACTCTTGCAACACCTCTGACGTTAAGAAGACTCATTAAATTTCTTAAGTTAATGCGTCCTCATAAAATACTTCCAAGAAATAATAAAAAATATCTAAAATGTTAAATAAAAATCCCAAACTCCCATTTTGAATATAATCACCCATTTGGCAACAAATCCCAATACGACAATACTGTTCATATTCAAATAAACGAAAAACCAGTTGATAAAGAAAAATACGTTTTAGGTTCGCTTAACAAAAGAAAAAAATTATCTCAAAAATAAGTAATCCGTTTAAGGAAACAGCTCTGTTACTTTAAAGAAAGGCAGACATAGTGAGAGAGAGCGAGAGATTTAAAGCTTTATAGGATTATGATTTAAAAGCTTAGTAATAAAATGAGTTTGATTGATAAATTTGGCATAAAAATTAATAAAGAAAAATAAATTCAGGGCAAGTCCTTATGAACTTCTCTTATGTACATACTCTTGTGGCATTTTATTAATTGTTGTTGAACTGTTTAAGTGATGATTGTGTAGCACTGCCCACTGAAGTGTTTGGCAGATATTGGCATTTTTTCTGTTCTGTAAAATTCAACTTCAACTCACTCAAAATCAACTCACAACGTAACTGGCAAAACAATCAAATTTAATATTTCTTATAGGTAATGATGTAATTAAGAAGAAAACATCCTTTTAGCCTTGACTACTTCATTCGCGCTACATGCTAATTAAAGAATGCAAAGTACTAAAACCAAAAAGCACCAAAAGTACCAGTTTCTCCTCATATTACCCCCACAAAAATACACTTTGTGTTATTGTAAAAAAAAAAATATCCAAAAAGAAGAAAAAACCAAGAGTACCAGCTTTTTTACACTGTTATTCAACTTAAAAAAAATAAAAAAATTGCTCCTGCTTTAACCCTTAAAAAGTACTCTATTTAATAATCTGCGTCACATACTATCCTTTTACCAAATTTCGCCAAATCCATTAAGATGTCTCAAGAGAAAAGGCACCAAAAGTAAAAAATTGCTAAAAATAAAAAGTACTATAAGTAATAAAGCACCAAAATGTACTAGTTTCTCTTTATATTACCCTCTAAAAAGTACACTGTGTGTTATATAAAAAAAATTAGCAAAACATTAAAAGAATGTATTAATAGTACTAGCTTTTTCTTATCTAACCCCCAGATAGTACACTGTACACTCTAAGTCAACGTAAAAATAAATAAAAAGTACCAATTTGTCCGGGTTTTATCCCTTAAAAAGTACTTTATATTATAATGTGAGTCACATGCTATCTGTCTACCTAATTTCACCAAAGCCATTAAGATTTCTCAAGAGAAAAAGTATCGACCAAATGTAAACAACAATCCCCAAAATCAAAAAAGTACATACCACAATTAAAAAAGTACCAAAATTACTAGTTTTTTTTTCTTTCCAGCTCCCAGAATGTATTTTAACTTAGAAAAAATTTCTAAAATATTAGTATAATTGAGAAATTATTATTATTAGGCTGAAGTTCAGTTTTATTGAATTAATGAAAATTCAAATTACTATGAGTTTTCTATTTTAGAAAAACATTAGCATGTGCAATCAGATTAGCAGAACGTATCAGTATACCGATTTCAAGGCCGCTACACCTCTCATCAGCGTTCATTTGTCCATCTTTACAATTTTCGTAAAGTGGATACCAATTGGGATGAATATCAACTATTTTTAACCAAGTTTTCAACTGAAATGGAATACGAGAATTAATTTAATTCATTTTTATTCTATTTTTACATATTGAAACATTTTTGGTTTGTACGAAATTCCCCATATCTGATTGCATACTACTAATATTCAACAAACGCTCATAGTCCGTTATACTCAAAGTATTTTACTTTGCAATTATAACGTATTGTTATTTTCTCGCTATATTAGGGATATTCACATAACTGTGATGATCCTATTATTTGGGAATAGCTCGTGCCCAAGCTGAATTTATATTTTATATGATTATTACGAATAAACGTAATTATTAATTGAACTGTAATAATGCGTAAATGAGAAATTATTATTATTAAGTTCAGTTTTATAAAATTAATGAAAATTCAAAATATTAGTTCAAAAATAAAAAGTACCTAAACTAATAATTATTCTTTTTCTTAACGCTTTAAAAAGTATGTGTAGGGTTTAATGTATTAAAATTTAACTTCACACATATTTAAAAAGTACCTTAATCTGGTACACATGATATCTGTCTACCAAATTTCCAAATCCATTGAGCTGTTTTCGCATTATAGTGGAAGAAAGTTCTAAATTTACAAACTTTCACATATAAAATATTAGAAGGATTTTGCTTCTCCTGTCAATTTACAAAAACTGGATTTATGGTCTTCTAGATTTTAGTTGACGATATATGTATAAGTAATAAAATATGTAACATTCCAAAAAGATAAAAATATTTTCAATGATAAACTTATAACTAAGAAACATAAATTTCTTGATCCATCATCACTGTAAAAAAGCACTTATCCTCAAGGCAAATGTTTCATTAACTCTGTGCCAATAAGGAGGAAGAGCTTAAGTCGATATAAGCTAGTTTTGAGTTGATATGACGATTGTGTTTTTAATATTTAAAAGTTTATCTGGGCAAAGTTTTATTTATATTGAATGATTTTTAACGAAATTCTAACATAATTACCTCTTGTTTTCTTTTCTTACTTATTATCTTATATAGAATAACCGCTTATTATTTTTTTTTTTTAAATATTGAGAAAAAACAATTATTTACTTTCAGAATATGGACAATTGTGTCGTCCGTCGACTAAACTACTACTTCAATGAAAAGCGGTGAGTTAAGAATTTACAACAAATTAATTTTATTTTATTTTAAATATTTTGAAATAACTACTTATTGTGTATTAGTGATGTTACGAATATCAATTTTTAGTATTCGCGAATACGAATCCGAATATTTGAAACATTATTCGCCGAATACGATTACGAATATTACTTTTAAGGTTTAGAGCCACATAAAATTTCAAATTTAATTAGAAAAAATCCCTCCCTTTTCGTCAGTAGTAATAAATTGAAAAAAAAACTGTCACACTACTTTAGGTATTTAACATTATTGTGGACATTAAGATGCCGAATTTGAAGACCACTACTGCACATTTTCAAATTATTTTACCTTCATACATACATACTTTGAAATTTCACTTTTCTTACTCTGTTTACAGTTTTAATTAGTAATTCCATGGTTAAGCCACCTGTGTCGGTGGAATTTCACATATTAAATTTTAGTTCTTCCATTTTTGAAGTGCAACATTCCTCTACTGAGAATTGATTACTAACTTATGATATGAATTTACATATAAGACTTTAACTACTAAATGATAGTTATGAAAATAATTTTCATTTGTTTTTTAAGAATATTATTATGTTGCATCAAAGATAAAGGGCTTTTTTCTTTAAATAAAAATTTATACAAATGAATATATTTTTGTACATTTTATGCACTTTTTTAAACTTTTTAATGATTTATATATGATTACGTTTATTCGTAATAATAATAATATAAAAATACTTTTTAATGATTTTTTTCTTTTTTTTTTTTTTTGGGAAAATGTATGTGAAAATTATTCAAGAAATATTCGCTTGAATTAGGCGAATAAGAATACGAATATTTTAAAACAGGTGAATAGTAGAATAATCGAATACGAATACGAGTATTCGTAACATCACTATTGTGTATTTCCAAAACTTTATTCAACTACCAAATTACACACTAAACATCTCTTAGTAATTTTGCTGATTTGCTCACTTTTATCATCTCACCAAACTCCCCTGTAATTTAAACCATCCATCAATCACTGTATTTCTATCCTTGAAACCTTAAATTAATGAGCAAATTTTACACATTCTTATTGCCAGATTTAAAGCTTCAAATTGTAAACAGTTTTTTTTTTATATTAATGTTATGAAAGTTCAAATATTTGCTTTTACTTTGCGTGTTAATCACTCTAATGTACCGTATTAGCAAAATGCCATTCACTTAATTAAATTGTTTAAAAGGAGGGCAAAAAACGAGAATTTTTGCCTTTCATTAACATAATATTATTATAGATTGTTAAACTCCGCTAACTGCTTTACATGCAGTGATAAAATGTTTTAGAAATGTTTTAAAATAACTCTTCAATTGCCTTTAAAATGCCAATATAAATGTCTTCCAGCAAAAAGGTTGAACTTCAAAACAATAACGTATGTTCACAATTATATTTAATATACGAGTATGTACAAGTATGTAGTCTTTTAATATCAGCCTTGCAACACCATTGCCATAAACCAACAGAATGTTTCGCTTTAGACCCCTAATAAGGCTTAACCGCAATAGCAACAAACCACCTGTATAATGAAATGGCTTTCATTTGTTGAAAAATAAAAAAAATACTAGATTTTATATTTTTCTTCATAAAGGAAAATAAACAATAAGAGCAACAATGACAACAGCGAACTTTTAAAATGATTGCGTTTCGAAAGGACACTTTTGGTTGCCATAAAATAAAAGCATACTTAAAGGCTTACACATACATACATACATATATACATGCATACATACATACATACATACATATATACATACATACATACATACAAATATACGATATAAACGTATACAGACATAGCAACAGTTTTGCAGTTTATCTGGAGTTGAGTTCTGTATTTCGGTTATGTTTGTGAAAATGTTTTATGGCACACAAAAAGATATCGAACCTTTGCTGCAATAGAGTAGTAACTCAAAAAATTTAACTTTTCCGTTAATAATGCAGGCAGCATTAATTGTCCTACCGTCATTCATCATAATAGCCGTATTCACAATCTTGTGCATTTGAGATTGCAAATTTATGCAATTGCAAAATTATTCTATCAATTGTGAATGAATTCTTTGGGTTAGGTTGCAATGCTTAATGCAAAACACAAAATTCACAGCTGATTGATAAATAAAAAAAATTTCCACTGAAGTTCTGGCTTAAAAATACATATCAGAAATTACTCAAGTATCAAAACATTCAAATAATTCTAATTTTTATTATAAAAATAAGGATTAATTTGTTAGTTAGTCAGGATTTTAAATAATACATATATATATATATATGTTTTGCGTTTTGTTAATTTTTACTTTTTTTCATTTAATTAATTTTTGTTTGTCTGGTTAATTTCCTTTTGCTTGAAATATTTTTGTTTTTTAATTTTAAATAAAATTATTAAAATTTTAATAAGCAAAATCGGCTTAGCTCACTGCGTATCAGCTGTCGTTTTGCAATTAAGTGTTGCATATGTAGAGTAAATATAAGCTATTGGTTTTTAGTGTTGCTTTTTTGCAAAGATGTAGCATTGCATTTCTCTGTATTTTGTTAGTGTAGAGTAAAAATATACTACACCATTTTGCAAATGCAATGATGCAAGACCATTTGCACAAGATTGTGAATAGGGCTAATGTGTAAAAAGTGCATCGATATATTTTAAAGTTATTTTTAAAGTTTTTAGAGAAAAACATTTAAGATTTGATACACGTTTTCTGCAAAATTACTTATTTATGAGTTATGACTATAAGCCAGCAACGGCTCGATATGAAGATTCCATCTTTTTATGTCATTATAAATGAGTTTGTGTGTTAGTTTTTGCAAAACGTTTATAGTAAGTAGCAAACAATTTAATATTTTACTGCCAAACTTTTCACTTACACATAAAATGACAAACATAGTGACTAAAATAAAATATACATATTTATTTTTGGATGAAATTGAATTATTTATATGTATGTATACATGCATGACTGTAGGTGTGTATACGTTTATACAGATTTTAAAGGGACTAATTCGTTAGTTTGATATTTATTCCATGGCGCAAATTGCTGCCACTATGAGTGAAATTAATAACTTTAAGGGAGAAGACTACTTTTCAAGTGAAGTGAAGACTAACGCTCTTATTCATAAACGATTACTAAAATTATTGTGACTTTAATAAACGAATTTTATATGGAAAAGCCGGTTTTATTGTTAAATTTATCAATCGTTGTTGTGTAAAGAGGAGTGTGCGTAGGGGTGTTACAAATTTAATATACTTTCTATTGGTCAAATAGAACTTAAATGAACATTTTGAACTGGCAACTCCAGTGAAATAGAATAAGTCTTAAAAATTCAATAACATATAAATAAAGGGTGGACAAATTTAAAATTAGGAAATAAATTGGCTTAAAAACTCACTTTTTCTAACAAATAAATTTTAAATTTTATTTATTTGTTGCGGGTTAGCAATATCTAGATATATATTTCGTTGGCAGCTCTACCAATTCATCAGACTTTTCTACACCTATACAAAAAAAGTAAACAGATTCATAATGGAAACTTATTTGTTATATGTGTTTAAAAAATTTTGAAGGCGGTTTTTATGCTTTGTAATTCACAAAAATATATTTGTGAGTTTTTGTATAAATAGATGAGCTTTACAATTTTTTAAACATAAAGGTAAAACATCTACCGATGAATTGGTACAGCTACCAACGAAATATATATCTAGATATTGCTAACCCGCAACAAATAAATAAAATTTAAAACATAAATACTTGAGTTAATGCTCAAATAAATGTAAAATTCAGTTTTATTGATACCAATGTAAATTAAAAATATGAGAATTATTAATGGAATATGATGTCGGGCAAATGTCCACCTCTGGCGCGTCCTTAGACGTCCGCTCTTTGCACAAAATTTTGAACCACATTTTGCAACAAAGTTTCGCTTATTTCGCTTATATCTTTCAGAGTATCAATTGTTTTTGATTTGTTTACGTAATCCCGGTCTTTCAAATGGCTCCATAGAAAATAATCCAGCGGTGGTTAATTACAAGAACGAGGCGGGCAATTGATATCACCAAATCGAAAAATTACACAACCGGGAAATTTCGCATGATAGTAAAATTTCACAATTAAAATTCTTTGTTCAAGAATGTAGCGTTCCATGGTTGAAATTTTCACAACTTTTTACTAAATGTCAAAGGGTGACAGCTCGGTTTCTCACGCATCATTATTGAGAGCCAATTTACTTCCTAACCTCAAATTTTAACGCCCCTTATTAATGGAAAAAAACCAAACAATCAGATTCAGAATCAAAATCTTATAAATTTATTTTTATAAGAATTTTAAAATCATTTAGTAATTTGATGAACTATACGACTATCAGGTTTTTTGTGGCAGGGGGGGGGGACTTTGAGGGGAACAACTTACCCTCTAATTTATAAAATAATTAGCCACCCAAATTTCTTGCACAAAGTTAAAAAAAAAATTATTTTTTTTTTCAAGATCGGTAAATATATTGGGAAGTTATGAGATAATCAAGATTTTAAAGGGAAGAAGCAACCACTTGTCCCAATTTTTATTGGATCAAAATGCAACCAGACTAGTTGAAAGAAAAAAAGAATTGTAAATCCGCTAATAAATAGTAGAGTTAAGCGATAATCAATATTTTATGAAGACTTGGGATTCAACTACAAGCAAACTCTTCTTAAATGAAAAAAATATC
This sequence comes from Lypha dubia, assembly GCA_947311025.1. Taxonomy (NCBI): domain Eukaryota; kingdom Metazoa; phylum Arthropoda; class Insecta; order Diptera; family Tachinidae; genus Lypha; species Lypha dubia. Next base: position 66,269,331 of record OX371262.1, on the reverse strand, counting down.
GGTTCATAAATAATAGAGCTCTTGAGGTTTCAATATTAAAGAAAAGAACAACCGAATTCATAACCTTCGGTTCAAATAAAACCGCGATATTTTATGGTATTTCACTATTTTTGCACTGTGGGGATGACCCCTACGTCTACTTAGTGCCTCTGGGTCTACATTTCTTTATCTTTATGAGCAGGCATTTTATTAATTGTTTTACTTTGACGACATTTCTGCTAAAAGACGAGAGAGGACGCTGTGGCGTCATTAGCTTGGAACAGTATCAATCCCTGTCGGAACAGATTTTTAGTGATCAGTGCTATGCCTTCATAATTTTAACTAGTTCGATAACAATTAATACAATGACACACTAATGCATATTAGGGAAATTAGTGATGTTGTTTGACTTGCTCTGACGAGAGATCGAACTCAGATACAAGTCATACTTTGCTTAGTAGTCAACGCGCTAACCACCACAGCCAACACCAGTAGTTCTTTCGTTGACTTGCATGAATGATAACAGTACGACATTTGAGATGTCGAAATATAAATATTATTTGAAAGTAATTGAAACTTTCGAGACCCTACGACGGGAACATATATACTCGTATATATATAATTGACACTTAGTTCCTGAAATTCTTTAATTTTGAATATCGATCTTTTCAGCAGAAATTTTTTTACACCACATCATTTTACAAGGAAATTATTTTGGTAAATTGTAATTTTGCATACCAAAAACAAAAAACAATGTGCCACCAAACCACTTTTGATATTCAATACATTGAAGCAACTGCATCTATAAAAATGACTACGTATTTTAATAAAAACATTCAACCCGTAATTTATGTTTTCTTTTTCTTTCAAAGTTTTCTTTAATACGCTTTATAGATACTTATATTATCAACAACCACAACAACAATAACAACAATTCAAAGGTGTTGTTGAACGAAATGTAAGAAAACTGTAACTGAACCGTGGATTTAGCTTTTGCGGCAAAAAAAAAGGTTAAACATTTTACTTTGGCTGCTATTAAATATTATTCCCGCTTATTGCTGCATTTAAAATCAATTGTTACACATTTTTTTTTCAAATTTAATTTAATAAAATTTAAATTTATTTGAGATATGCACGTATTTGTAGTTGTTAAAATTCATACATACATAAATATGTAGCAGTTCTATGGAGCTGAGAAAATTTGCAAAAAGTCTGAAGCATGGATCGGTAATTAACGTTACATTTGTTAGAGTAGCAGCATCACGATCCAAGTGATTTGGAGAATATCCAGGATAAGATGTGCAAAATGGACAGCACGTAGGGAGAACATAGACCTTAGTGGTTGGCTCAGCTGAAGATATGGCACTAAAATTACTACGACACATCACAAGTCCATGTAATGTTGCAATGGTAAAGCGTAAAAGATCACCAAACAACACTCGCAGGCTACCGGTTGAATGATAAAATTCATAGCTTGCGATCGGACTGTTTTAGTGCCCGAAGGCAATACACTAGAACAAGAGGTATCTTAGAGAATAGTATACACCGCCAAATATATATAAGGATAAAAGGGAAGCAGTAAAAATTTCAAACCTTTAGTGTTTGACCGAACTTGTAACTAAGAACCTTAACTGCCTTAGTGCATCAACGTCAAGAGAAGAGCTTCTCCTCAAGGGAATTATAGGTCACGTCTTTACGCAACAGAAAACTCCAGCATGGCAACACAGCTATGGCTCGATTTTCCTCTGTTCCTCTCGTTACGATTTCAGAAATTAAATGTGCTATATCAGGATTTTTAAGACAAGATGACACCAGACTTAGACTCTATTCCGGACATGGTGCTAAAAGAAGCAGTTGACCTCCATCTTGACTTATTTTTGTTGTATGGCCAATGTAAATTTTCTTATTTTGAATATTGAAAAATGAGCTAATACGGCCTAAAATTCTTCATGTAAATAAAACAAAATATTTTATTTTATTTTTCCCGACGTTTCGTCAATTATTTGTTGACTTTATCAAGGGTTGGGAAATCTATTTAATTGTTTAAAAAACTTTCCATTAATATACATACATATGTACATAAATAGCTTTAATATCAGTTAGAATATAAACTTATATTAATATTTTTATTTTTATCCACAATTTTTAATCATTTTAAAAGATTGACGTTTTCAAAATCAGCTGTGTGGCCAGTTTCCAGTATGTGTTGTGACAACGCTGTTGAATGTTTGTTTTTATCAATGTCATTTTTATGTTCTACATTGGTACAACAAAGCGCAATCTAGAAACAAGAATAAAAGAACATAAAAATTACATTGATAAAAACAAACTTTTAACAGCGTTGTCACAACACATACTGGAAACTGGCCACACAGCTGATTTTGAAAACGTCAAAATCTTAGACAAAGAGAATATCGAAAAGAAAAGGTACACAATAGAAAGCCTGCGAATATAGTAAGTAAGTAAGTAAGTAAACTTTATTGAGACTTATTTCTTTTTTTTTTAAATGAGATACAATCGACAGTATAACAAATATTTCTTAGAACTATATTTGTCTTATTCTAATACGCAGTGAAATGAATAAGCTACTTGCTTGAGTATGAAAGTGAATGTTAAGTATGACAACTTACTCATTAAAAGTAAAAAAATAATGCTTGCTCCCGGCATTGAATGTGACGTACAGAGCGAAAGTCTGTTAAACAAAACTACAATTAAAAAACACTTAGAACTAAAAAAAACAGCTGCTTAATAGCAGAATCAAAAACATGAACGTTTATATCACATAATGTTATAACTCAGTATTCAGCGAGATGTACATGTACAAAATATTAGTAACCGATAAAAATTTAATAAAACTTCAAATGGAATTACAATTTAAAAAATTTTTGTTTTCTTTTTTTATAAAGTTTTTAGTACGAAAATATACTAAATGTAATTCAATAGGATATTGAATCTTTTATTACTATGGCGATACCTATTGGTGAATTGTCGTATAAAAAGTTGTACCCTTTAAGCCTCACATTGTTATTACTTTTCAAATGGCATTCTTGAATAAGTCCAATGTCAATTTTGTTATATGAAAGTGTGTTAAGTAGTTCGACTCTTCGGCTTGACAATCGATCGTACGTTAAAAGACATAAAGTTTATTGATCTATGAGCCATATTTTTCATTTACCTTTTTTAAGATGCGCAAAAATTAATTTTTGGCTTCAATCAGTGTCATTTTTTTGCGTTGACTTAGAAACTTTTCTATCTCTTGCTCTAATGTTAGCTCCTTCTTCTAAAAATTTTTCTATAATTGGTGGCTTTTTGTTATAATTATTTGATGTATTAGGCTGTGGGTAAAACATACTGGCATATGTGTTGTTTGGCGATATCATAGGTGCGGGTACTGCCCTTTTTACGTTATTTGCTGCCGCCGCTTTTGCGTCTTGGATCCTCTTCGTTCGATCCTTTTTATTTGCTACAAAATCTTTGTAAGTAGGAAACCCCTCCAATTTGCAGGATGACCAGATTGACCACAATTTATACAAACTGGGTCAGATTCATCAGCTTTTACACGAAGACACTCTCCCGGAGAATGTTCCTGGTCGCACTTAACGCATTTATATGCCGAATTACAATTTCGCGCTATGTGGCACCAATGCTGGCATCTTCGGCATTGGATCTCCTGTTCCTTTCTTTTTGGTTTCTCCCATACAACTGACTAACTCAATAGGAATTTAATTTGAGAGACGTCACTTAATTTTTTCCCAGGGTTTAGGGTGACCAGATATAGGCCAGTATCCAAATTGTTTTTCTTAGAAAAGGTAGTAGAAAATTTGGAAACATTCGATACTACTTCGGGCATTAACCCATCTAAAGCTGTTTTTATATCATTTTCCTCAGTGCTGTAGTACAGACCTCGTAAAACCAATGAAATTTGTCTTTTTTCCTTTGGAGTAAAAGAACAAGAGTTGATTTTTTTTTTCTTTTAAAAGTGCCATCATTTCAGAGTGAATAGCTGCGTCTGAAAGATAAAGTTTGCATTTATGCATATTGACGTTTTTAATTTTAAACTCAATTTTTGGTGTCTTAGATTCCAACTGTTTCACCAACAGTTTTACATTGACGTTGTACAAAAATATTGGTGGGCAAAAAGGTTTGCCAACTTGTCTGCTTACTCCGGAAGGAGTATCATCGCCTCTAATATTCCTGTTGGGAATCCTGTTATCGGAGTTCTCAATTTCCAGGTCACCAAGTACTGAAAATCTGTTGTGTCGGCTTGGATCAATTACGTGATTGGGGTTGCCTTTTAACCCAGAAACATCAACAACTGTCGGTGGGTCATCCCATCTTCCTCTCTTAGCATTTTTCACTACCAATCTGTTGGTACTCCTCAAATGGCCCGTCATCCTTCATGTCATTCATCCTATGATATTTGTAACAAATCCCACGCAAGCAGAGTTATTGCAATAAAAGCAAGTAAACTGCTTGCAATAATGATGAAAACCATAAAATTTAATAAAATTTGTAAAAAAATTGTCCGTAAATAAAATTTGTGCGTGTTGCCTATCCAAAATGGCGTCCGTGAATCCCTGACACTAAAGCAGAAGAGAGAAAGGACGATGAATCTAAAAGAAGACACAGACAATATTAGCGCAAACTACAAAGTAGCAATTAAATAAAACTGTGATATAGTTTTTTAAGTTGTGTTTTTTAACTTTTGTTTTTTTATGTATAAAAAATTTTTAATTTACAATATTTATAAACCAAATCTTGTAAAATGATTAAAAATTGTGGATAAAAATTAAAATATTATTGTAAGTTTATATTCTAACTGATATTAAAGCTATTTATGTACATATATTAATGGAAAGTTTTTTAAACAATTAAATAGATTTCCCAACCCATGATAAAGTCAACAAATAATTGACGAAACGTCGGGAAAAATGAAATAAAATATTTTGTTTTATTTACATGAAGAATTTTGTATTAGCCATCTTTAATATTTTTTGAAAGTAAAGAGTGTTTTTTACAGAGTGACACAAGTTTAAATCATAATAAAACAAAGAAATATATTTTTAATATCAATAAAATGGGCTTTATTGGAAAGAATATTTTATGAAATGAATGTTTAAATATGATTTCTGCAATGTGGCCGCCACGGCTGGCGCGTAGAAGGCGCTTTGGAACACCAATTTTCAACAACTTTTCGCAACATTTGCGACGGTATTTCGAATGTTGATTTCCAGGTGTTCAATTGTTTGTGATTTAACGACGTATACAAGTGACTTAACATAACCCCAAAGAAAATAATCGAATGGGGTTAAATCACACGATTTTGGTGGCCAATTTATTGGGCCATTACGTGAAATTATTTTTTAATCGAAAGTTTCTTTGAGTAAATCAATTGTAGCGCCCGCTGCAAGATGAGTTTGACGAATAGAACAGTTTTTTTAATTAAAAATACAATTTGCACGCGTTGTTCTGGTGTAAGTCGATTCATAATGAAATTTCAAAGCAAACTAAACAAAAAGCAAGTATCATCTGTTAAATGGTGCTCAAATAAAGCAGTGATGCCAATTAAAAAATGTGGCACTCTAAACAAACACACCAGGACATTTTTCTAAAAATGTGTAAGAGACAAAAGTAAGTACTCTTACCTAAGGGTAGTTAACCTCTTCTTATCGTCCGCTTTGTATGATGGACAGAAGTGGGAAACTTTTAGAAAATATAATCTGTAGAAACCTAAAAGATTCTGTTGAATCTTACCGTGATTTATCAGAAACCTAGATCAATACTCGATGCTATTAAAGTAGTGTTGGAAACTGCTGCTCGGGCTACACAAAGGATGACGTGGAGAAATAAATCAAAATAGTATGGTGTTGTTGTAACCGTGCACTAAAAAATAACTTTGGAAATTTTACCTAATATGAGTTAGAATTGTTCGTGAGTTCGTGGTTTGCAATTAATGCGTTTAGCTCTAGCTGATCATAAAACAGATGAGGTTTTGATTTGCAGCCAGTTAAATAGGAAAACTATTAGGCTTAATATTGACACGTGTATCATAGAGCCCAAGGAATGTCTAAAATTGCTTGGATTTGTAATTGTTACTCATCTGTCTTTTCATGATCATTTGCAGCAAAAGCCTGTACAGCGCTATCTGGGATCATCATGACGAATACTATAAATCCAAAATAAACACTAGAAAAAGCAGAATTAAATAATAATAGTTTTAATGAGGACATTATTTCTAAGTAGGCACAACAGACTGCGCCACATGGCGAAATTTTTACTAAATATACCCTACAAAAAATGAGACTAGTCCACAATGGAGTAGGACTACTTCAAATGTACGGGAAAAACATGGTCCTATTTACATTGCGATGTCCTAGGGCTGGAAAACGTAACCCAAAAACTACTCTATGATACTAATCCAAGGGGTACCCACAGAGATTAGTTTCGAAACTACTCTATTTTGCTACTTCATGGAGTACCCACAAGGGGTAGCACCCACAGGGGAGCTGCACAGTTTCAATTTAACTCCAAACATTTTTAGTGTTGCCAAATGGTATTTAACTATAAATGTGTGTACAAATGAAATGGTTCGCGGCTGCATTACATAGGAGTAGTCCAAAAACTACTCTTTTTATCTAAAATGGACCATTTTTGTAGGGTATGGCGAAACACTGAAGTACTTTTTAGTAAATATTTTCTTATAATTATGAAAAGTTTTCTGTTGAAGACGAAATTCGTATGTATTTCCTAAGATCAAGTAAAATTTTAGAGAATATCAGTAAAAAAAATAAAAACGGCATTGGTGCCATACGACCAACCATTTTGATCTCAAACTAATTAAACTTTGCACAAATTTTAGTTCATAATTTTTTTTTCAAGTCTAGCAGAAAAAATGTTGTTGTTGCTGGGTTCGCAATTAGTTTGTATTAAACATATATGTACATACATATGTATGAGTGAGTTATTTTAAACCTCCACAAAAAAGGAAATGTAATATTTGTTTATAAAAAAAGTTAACAGCAAATTTAGTTATATTTTCAATAACTACCAACTTTAACAGGCGAACTTTGGCTGGAATTTGTATTGTTTTTAAAATCAAGATGAAGTAAAAGTTATTCCTTTTTCATTATAATCCCTGCAAAGCCATTGGAGAAAAGCGGCATAAATGATTTCTGACATTCAGTGTGGACTAGCAGCTTAAAGAATCAAACCAGAATTTGTTTAGAAATATTTTTGTAAAAAAAAAAATAGAGTAGGATAACTTTTTCTATATATTTTTTGAAGAAGGTTACAAAGAATCCCAAAGAGTCAGAAGATAGTGGTAAAAGGATTCCACAAATATTTGACTTATTTGTTTTTCAAACGTAAGAGTTACTAGATTTCCCATGAACATTCAATAAATTTAAGTGACGAAGTTGAGTAGCTTTAGCTGGTTAACCTTAAAATTAGCTCGAGACATTACCGTATCAAATCTGGGTTACAAGTGTACGAGTATGCACATTTTTAGTCGGTTCGCTTTAGATGAAAATTTATTTTTAATCAATTTAAGTTCTATTTAAAGGGATTGATTTAAATGCACACAAACACACAATATTAAATTTATTCTATAATATTTTATGAGTATAAAGTATTTTTCTTTTCTCTTGCCCTCTAATCTATAAAATTCTAATGTTCGAAAGTCGCTAACTGTGTTTAATTAAATTGAGTAAATGATTGAAGGACTCCCTCTTCTTTATGGTCATAAAATAAATGTCATGGTTTCACTCACAGCCATTGATAGATGTCAAGCTAAAAATTAATGTAAAACAAAAAAAAAAAAAAAAAAAAGAATTATATTATTTCATCGCATCATAACGAAGGCGAAGTAGTTTTAAATAAAAGGAAAAACTTTAGCAAAAATTAATTATCATTTTTAAACCTATTAAATAAATTGCATTGCTTTGAAAGAGCTTTTGTGCAAATACCAGAGCTAAAAAAACATATGCGGTATCTCATGGCATCATTATTATTTCAATGAAAGGTTATTATTCAATTACGAAATGCAATTGTATGTGCCAGATAATAAAAGACCTAACCCCACTCTTTGAAAATATCTCAGTTTTTGTCAATTACTATCTAAGTAGTTCTAATAGATGGTAATATAACA